>JAJPUD010004085.1:78098-182478 GCA_023553655.1 Myrmecobius fasciatus
ATAGATAGATAGATAGATAGATAGATAGATAGATAGATAGATAGATAGATAGATAGATGGATAGAGATAGATGAAAAAATATAGATATAGATAGACATAGATATAGATAGATGAAAATATATATATATATATACATGTTGAGATCCTGGCAACAGATATTCTTCATCCACATTATAGCTGAATGGAAAGAGTACTAGCTTTGGAATCTGAATACCTGAGATCAAATCCTGCCTTTGTCAAGATCACTTATGTGATCTTGGAAAAATATTTATGCCCTTTGGTCCTCAAAATTTCCTTATATGTAAAATTCAGGAATTGGACTAAATGACCCTTTTCTTCCAGTTCTAAATCTAGGGGCCCATAATGGACCAAACTGAGACTTTATGCAATCCGCATAATGTCATCAGCAAACAAAAACATCAGGAAAATTTCACCTTTCAAAGAAAATGCTGCTTCCACCTATACTCTGTCCTGGATCTTCTCCATTATACCAGTAAATAACTTTGCCAAACACATATCTTCCCTATTTTATGCCTCAATTGAAGTTTATAATCAAAAGGCTGTTCAACAGGGTTATTTCCATCATTATATGTTTCAATGAATCTTGAATGATTTTCATGTATGCTTTGTACATGCTTGTTGGAAAAGAATCTATAACAAAATGTTTTGCTCTACCAAATCAAGTGCTTTTTCATAATCATAAAAAAGAAGCAGAATGGAATCTTATATTCTACATCTTTATTTAACTTATTAAATTCAAATGTTACTTGTAAAAATATGCTTGTTCTCTACTAATATACCTTCATTAAGGATGCCCTCAATTTGTGTATAGAGATTTTGTATAAAGAGTAGAGATATAGCTTGGTAATTATTGAGGTATTTCAGTCACCATTTTCAGAATTCAAAATGCCTGAGGTTCACACAAATACACACACTCATACAAACACATATTTGGTATCTTCACCTCTTATGTTTTTTGTTGTTTTATTTTTGTGGAGGCATTTGGGATTTAATGATTTACTCAAGGACACACAGCTAGGAAGTATTAAGTGTCTGAGGTCAGATTTGAATTCAGGTCCTCTGACTTTAGGCTGGTGCTCTATCCACAGCACCTTCTAGTTGTCCCTATCTATTTAAGGTATTGTATATTGCCTCTTCAATGCTCTCACAACTGAGCTGCCTCCAGCATGGACCTCTTTTTATATATTTTGCCTAAGATAGCAACTTTTCCTCTCTTCATTCTCTTTTGTATCATTTCTTCCTCTTCTATAAGCACTTCTAGGATTGATATTGTTTTGGTTCCACTGTGCTGGATGAAGAAAACAATTGCTAAAATATTTTTCCAAATCTTTCCCATTTTTCTTCTCTTTGTAATCTTACTTCAATTTCCATTATTGAATGTCCCTAGGATGACTTCACTTAATTGGATATCTCATCAATTTTTTAAAATAGATTTTTCTGCTTTAGGAGATAATACTGTATATAGTCAGCCATCATCTTCTTCATAAGATTCTTCAGGCAAGTTTATAATCTAATTTAATGTTGCCTTTAGCAACCATCACTTTCTATTTAGCAAAAAATAGCTTGCTGAATAAGGCATTCTCCATGATTTTTTGGTCTCTGTTGCCATTGGTCATGGCAATTAATTTGTGTTGGTTAAATGTCTACATAAAATTATTATACTTTGTGTCAATGTTTTTTTTCTGTTATCTGTTTCTCATTTTTAAAATTTTCAATTATTTATTTATTTTCTATTGTTTCAATTGCATACTCCTTTTCATTATTATTCTTGGTTTTCATACAAATTTTTATCTTGCTGTTGAAAAATCTAGATAGCTAACTTCAAGAGAACTCAAAACAATAAGAAGTATTTTCCTGTTTGTTAAAATATAATACATTTCATTCTTTATGGCAAAAACCATTTATTATTATATTTCAGATATATCTGAAGTTATATGGGGTTTTAAGGGCTAGCCTGGGAAATTATCTTTTATAATACTGTTCCTATGGGAAAAGGCATTTAGAATTTTGAAAAATGACATCTGAAAACTTTTTGTAATACAGCATATTCAGAAGTTAAGCTCTCTATAAAATATATTGACAGCCTAATAATTAATATTAAAGAATTGAGTGCCAACTATTTTTTATTAAAGCTTTTTATTTGCAAAACATATGCATGGGTAATTTTTCAACATTGGCCCTTGCTTCAGTGTGAACTATTAGCAAGACATAGCATTAAGTGCTGGGGACACAAAGACCAAAATGAAACAGTGCCTGACCTCAAGGAGCCAGTGTTTTAACTGCAGAAATAATGTGTATATATATATATACATATATATATATACATATATATATACAAAATATAATTTCATACAGAATATATATGTAAGTATGCTTATATACATATATATAATGCACATTTATAAACACATATATACAAATATAATTAATACAAGGTAGCTTTAGAAGGGAAGGCATCAGCAACTCTGGGAATCAGAAAAGGCTTCATTTAGAAGGCTGACCTTGAGTTGAGCATTGAAAGAAATGAGGGATTCCAAAAGATGAAGGTGAAGAAGAGCATTACAGGCATAAAGGACAGCCAGAAAAAAGTCACAGATGGGAGATGTCATGTGGTGAAGAAAAGCAAGTATTCCTGTATGGCTAGACAGTGCAAAGAGGGGAACAATGTCTAAGCAATGGTCTTGATCGGTATTAATAATCTTTCTTTAGAGCTATCCAGAGGTTACTGAACAAATGGATTTCAGGATATCTTACTCCTGATTGACTTAAATGATGAATGATAGCTAGAAGGATTTGTCCTGTGGTTTGAGATTAGGGGGAAAAGAATCAGTAAAGAAGCAAAAGAACTACCCATCCATTCACCTTTTGGGAGTGGGGGATGAGAAAATGAATTTCCCTATTTCATCCAAACTGAATTACACATGCCTGCTGATAGGCATAGGAGTTTTGAATTGCTCCTTTCACAATCTGTTCACCTCCTCCCAAGGCAGCCTGGTGACCCACTGCTCCCAGAGCCTTACTCACTAGTGCCAGACAGTGTGGACATCCACCCAATCAGTTTTAGTCTACTGTCATTCAGAATTCCTTAGCTCAAGTGATCCACCAGCCATAGCCTCTCCAGTATGCTACCATGTCTGGCTATAAAGTTCTCTTATTAAATAGTATGGTTAAAATCAGAGAACACAAAATTTAGGAGAACATAATTACAAAACACTGATGGTATTTGGTTCATTACTAATTTTCTAGGTTATCATGCAATAGAAGACTAGAAAGATCTGGAGATTGTTATCTACAATAAAACCCACATAAGAGCTCTATTCACATTAGACTCAATATTCCTATCCTCAATATGTTAATACTGGAGGAAAACTTGTACTAAGTATTCCCAAAGAATAAGCATAATAATCAAAGCATTTTTAAAATATAACTTCACAAAGCATTAAAATCAGGGGGATAAATAAATAAAGTCAGAATTCTAAGGAAAGCAATATTATGTAATATTAAGTGTCTTAGACTTGGAATTAGAACATCTCTGCTTTTGTCCTGACTCTACTTCTCACTAACAGTGTGAATTTAAGTAATTCTTTGGGGCTCAGTTTCCTCATGTGTAAAATGAGACTGGGGGCTGCTAAATTATTTTAAAGATCTTTTCCAGCTTTAATATTCTATGACTTCAGAAACTAATATTATTTTAGTTACCTCAACAGGGTTACTCTTTCATTACAGGTTTTGGCATCACTCCCCGAGTATCTCAAGAGAGAGAATTACTGGAAGCTGGCAGATTCTAATTACCAAGTTGGAGTGTCTCCACAAAGGAAGTCCTATCTTAAGTTATCCAAAGGGTAAAGTTGGCATTTATTTGTGGGAACATACTGGTTATACTCTGGAGAAAAATAAGAGGCAGCAATAGTGTAATACAGATAAGCCTGGTGGCATTAGGCCTGAGTGAGAATTCCAGCTCTGTAATGCACTAGCTCTATAACACAAATTCTCTAAACCCACTTCTTATCATTTCCAACTCCAAAACCTTCTTCTATGGAGTGAGAAGGAGAATGTCTCCAAGTCACATTATTTCACTGATACAGCCCTTTTTTGGGCTTCAAACTTCCAAGCACCTACCTTTTTAATCTTTTTGATGTCTGGATCTTCATCTTCCTGGTTGCCCTGATATGGTCGCATTCGTTCCTTGGTTTTATTAAGAGCAATAATCTAAGAATTAAACAAAATCAACATTTTAGAATATTTACTTCTGTCCCATTAACCATGGATTATCTCCTGAAGGACAGACTATTCAGATATATCAGGAATGAGATTTCATCTAAAAGTCTGACAAAAGCATAGATTTCACCCTGGACAATATGTGACTGGATTAAGGAAAGTGGAAGTATGTATGCAACGGGCCACAAAAAAAGAACACAAATTTGACTAATGATCATCAGGCAAAGATCTACCTTTTTTCTCCAAAGGCTCAGCAAAACACCAACATTCTTTTGAATGGAATGCTGGCCAAAATGCTCTCTGGGGATCTCTAATGCAATACACTTGGATTATGGCTCTCAGGTCATAATTAGCTCGTTTATGCATGCCCTCAAATACTTCAAAACCTCTCTTTTAAGTATTAAGAGTTTATAGGTCACATAGGAACCTTCTTACTATATTTGGGAATGAGAAAGCTAATTCTTACATGTGGCTGCAGAGTCACACAAGTACCTTAGCAGCATTTCCCAATCAGCCAAAGGAATTGTAATTCTTCTCTGGAGTCCACCCTTATTCTATGGCAGATGAGGAGCCATAAAAATCTCCAACTTAGTTCTGTCTTGTGTATATCATAGAAATAGGGTGCTATGAAAACATCCATTTAGGCTCCCCTACTTAAGCTCTAAAACAAAATATGTTAATATGCAATTCAATGTCAGATGCATTTAGGACCTATGTGAATCTACTCATAAACATGAATTTAGACACCAGCAGTCTTTATAGGACTAATGGCTTAAGAAGCAATCACCTAATAGGCCAATGACCTAATACATGCTTTAATTAAATTCAACTGAATACATGTTTATTATGCATCCAATGCTAGATGCTGGAGATAGAAAGTAAAATTGGTACTACCATAGGATCATAGAACTAGAGTTGGAAAAGACCTCAAAAGTCATCTAATCCAACTCCCTCATTTTATAGAAGAGGAAATTGAAGCCCATGGATGTGAAATGATTTGTTCAGTCAAGTTTATATAAATAGTAGCAGAACCATGTCCTCGGCTTCCAAAGCCAATACTTTTTCTGTTGTTATCATGCTTTGCATCCCAAGTGCCTAGGATAGTATCATACTCCTAGCAGGTGTTTACTGAATGAATAGATATGACATAGATTCCTACTGGTAAGGAGCTTCCATCATTACTGAAGTAGATGATTTTTCTACTATGTAATGAAGGGAGAAAGTGGCACTTGGTAATATATTCTGGTAGTTCTCTAACGATTCAAAAAAAAAGCACTGACTACTTAAAATTTGGGGGTTAGATCAAAATCTAATATGCAAATACTTGGTAACAATGTTTGGCACCAACTTTATCTCATAATGTAAATATCATCCTCTCCCACTGTCAGATAAGTATATGTTCAAGCTTACTTCACCAAAGAAAGAAAACAGTAATTTTGCTTTAAATTATAGTGCCAGATATAGTCTTTTTAAATGCAGGTTTGTTGTTTATTTTTTTAAACTATATCAGATTTTGGTGCTTCATCAAGATGGCATCAACTTTAATGACATGGTGATCACAGACTGTAACTTATCACAACAGAAGCTATCACACATCACAGCTGGAATCAGCATACATCATTGCTCTACATAGCATAGATGATACACTTAGAACAGCAAGTAAAACCCCTCTAAAATTTGCAGGGGAGTGTTTTAGCAGAAGATCTGATGGGAAAGGGGGAAGAATAGAAACATACTCTACCATAATAGAGAGACTTACAAGTGAGTATCAAAAGGTTCTAAGATTGATAAACAGAAACAGTTCAGCTAGCCTGATGAATGTATATTTTAAAATCTCAATTGTTTGTGTACATCCAAGGAGATAGCAATCATATACCAGCTATGGTCAGGGCAGAAGCATTCTCTGCTCTCATACTTCTTTGAATCCTAGAAGGATGGATCTCCTAGGTTATCATGGATGTAGCATAGAAATATAACAGAAACAGAGCTTGGGTTGTGCCCAAATCACCCCAGCTCTGCAAGATGTAAAAGCACCTCTTCTCCATCCCCAAACTGTAAGTCTCTTCCAAGACTACAGAGTATGAGAAACTTGCATGTCAAGTGACCCTCTGCAGAACCTTCTACCTATAGGGCAAAGGGGAGAATCACTTTGTTTAATCATTCAATAGAAGTTGCATTAACATTGCTAATAAACTCTCTCATGTGGCCATATGAAGGACAAAAAGTTGTGCTCATTAGATTCAATGAGGGGCAGAGTCCTTTAATCTGTCTCTTAATCTAATTGTAGTCTTCCTGATCATCTGGATGTATTTTGGCTAAAATCATAAACAAGAAAAGTACAGTGCCCTTTGAAGAGTAAATCATAATCCAAAATAGCTACAGTCAACTCCTGATTATCTGCACTGATGGAAAAAAGCAAAGGCAAACATACAAGCCAAAAAACCCAAAACAAAAACCCTGACAGACAATAAATTCTATTTGGCTTCAAAATGTATTAAACATACTGTTATTTTGAAGCACATTTACTTTACTGGTGACAATTTGTTCATACTAACATTGAAACTAGCTAGCACTCAGAATACAGAGAGCTATAGCCCACTAGCATGCTGTGCAATAGAGAAAAAGCCACAGTCTAAATTTCACCATGTTTTGTGAGTAATCCTCAGGCTGATAATGATGAGTTGACTGCATAACAGTGAAACAATAAAAAGGGATTGATTGACAGGTTGGGAAATACCTCTGATTTAAGCCTTTCAATTTCAGTGTCTTGATCCTCAAGCTGATGTCGGAGTTGGTTAGCTGCAATTTTTTCTGTTTCTACGATCTGAACTAGATGGATGTACTTCTGCATTAACACTTCTCTCTCAATCAAAATGTCTGAATAACTTGAGAGAAAATTACACTATTAGTCACTCAGATATTGTTTAACTAATGTTCCAAACATGGCATTTTCAAACATTTCATTATAACAGAAAAACCAAGAAATCTCATGTATTTGCTTCGTTCTCTTTTGCAATTGTAAACATTTTGGCATGCATTCACAATCCAATAATACTTGCTTCTTTTAATATTACATAAATTGAATCATCATTATTTAATATTTCAATAATTCAGCAAGTGTGAGTTCACAAACATTTATTGATTGCTTGGAAAAATAAATTATACTGTTCCTGCCCTCAAAAGATTACAATTTAACAGAGAGAGACAAGCTTTATGCTGACTAAAATACTACAAAAACAAAGAAGTTTAATGCTTACAGATATAGCATAATTGATGTTTAATATATCTGTATATATTTCTCCTTTTATGTGCACATAAAAACAGAAACGTAAACTAAGTCAGAGAAAAATGACCTTGCCTCCTTAGCTTAACTTCTGATCTAGCTCAAATTCATTTTTAGACTAAGTCAGAGAGGATCTTGGGGATGTTTAACCCTAATTTAGACAGTTATCTGAAACCAAGATGCTTTGTTCCCTGACACAAGGACCAAAAGAAAATACATTACCTCTTACTGATTCTTGTTAGGTAGGTGTGGTAACTATAGCCAGAGTTCTAAGCCTGTCCTTGTGAGGGAGAGCTTATAATCATTACATTTTCTCCAGAAACTGGAGCTGAGAAAAATGCTGGCAACCCTAAAGAAATGGGTACAAAAGCTGGTAACAGGAAACATTGTATGCTGCTACCTTGACATTATCTGAGAAAAGTTGATACATGTCTAACAGATACTTGTAGATATTGTATTAAGTGATGAACAAATCTAGTAAGAGCAGTGTTATGTTATCACCAGAAGACATCAATGGACCTGAATCAAATATGTTTTGAGTTACATGTTTGCTACATCAACATGCTCTTCATAAATGGTCTCCCTATGCATAACTATTCTTCCCACTGAAGAAGTATATATGGGAACAATATGCCTAAAGTTTATGGAAAAAATGTCCTATTGTGACTTTGCCATTTTATTTCATTAAATGCCTTTTTTTTTAACTAGCTATATCTTCTGACTGTCAAGAATAAAAGTTAATACATTCATAGAGGATCAAGAACTATGGTACTGAGCCGATATGTCCCTAGAACTTGGAGAGAGAGTTATTCTGGAGGTGGGAGGAGAAGGAGTGAGAATGGGTAACCCAAGTGATATTCTAATAAAGAAGGTTATACACTTTCCCACAAACTACTAATAACACAGGAGAATCTGTTAATTGTCTAAGAGAAATACAAAGTAACTATTTCTTAGCTAAACTATAATTTTACAATATGAGCAAAAGAAATACAAAGAATTACCTTCTGTTTTTAATAAGGAAATAACTAATTTAAACTTTTCTCATAATTAGCTATACATATTTGCTTCTCTTTGATTTTGATTACTACTTTGACTACTTCTTCCATATATATATATTATTTTATTTCCAAAATAATTCCTTCTTCTTCCATATATAATATCATTTCTTTTCTTTCCAAACAAAGTAAATCATCAATTCACTTTGATGGGTATTCCTTTTGAGTTAAATTCCCATAATTTGGTTCTCGTTTAGTAGAGGAAAAAAATAAGATGGTCTTCTAAATGCTATTTATTACATAATTTTGTAACCTCTTGAATCTTGTCTTCATAACAACTTTCCCTATGTAGTGTGGTCAAATTAACAGTCACTCGAGCATTTTCCCCACAAAGGTTCAGCAATTGCAACTTTATCATTTAACTAAAAGTAGGTCTCCCTTAGGCTTCTTTAGGCTTGCCTGGGGTTTGGGCTAAAAGACCCATAAAGAGTCTTTACAAATTTAAATATAAGAAGAATGAGCAAAATTTTGAAGACAATACACACAGAGCTAAACTTAAGAACTATGTACTAATTCTTAAATATCAATTTTAGTTTAATCACTTCCAATTTCTGAGTCAGTACCAAAATGTTTAAACAGATTCATCCCAAGTTCTACCTGTATAGGAGTATTACAATGAAGAATATTTTTTTAAACTTTGGTTCTGTGTGATAATACCTTATATATATGACAAGACAGGCATAATGAGAAAATAGTGGTGATAAATGGGGGAAAGAGACTAATAGAACATAACTACCTAACAAACATGGCACTTGGGTACCTAGTAGAAATAAAGCATAGAAATTCAGAAAGCTCTTATTTAAATTAATACTTTACATTTAATAAGAGTAGCTATTGTTTTACAAGGACAGATTTTTTCAGTTTTGATTTTCTTTTTTAAAGTGGAATTTTAGTGTAAGACTAATTTGATAAGTCAGAGCAGAGAATTATTCTTCCAATGACTATATTTCCTAGATTTGTATTCTCCCAACTTAAACATTCTATTTAGCAAGTAAATTTTAAAATCAAAGGATTTTTGCTGTCTGTTCATCATTTCACTTATGCATTTCCATAAGTACAAAACATGGATGTCACCTATACTATCTCCACTTTGTAGGGGAGAATAATGAAATTGTATTATAGAAATCACTTAACCCAGAATCCATCTGCCAAAAAAAAATACAAATGGTAATCTGTGGTTTATGTGAGTCTTAATTATCTCAAATCAGCAAAAAACATTAATGCACCAGATATAAGAAATTACAATCTATATAAGGAGCCACTAAATCCAAGTATGGGCCTATGTTCTTTTTTCATAGAAGGGTGAAAATTATATTAGCTTAGCAAAAAAGCTTATTTTTTCCTCAAAGTGCACCATCTCAGTTTCTCATTCTACTTAATTTTATGAGAAGTCTATTAATTGAACTATGAAACTAGTAAAAATAGGAACTTGAAACACTACTAAAACTGAAAAGAATAGGCATGTAAAAGGGGATTTGAAAAATAAAAGGTATACAAATTCAAATTTATGCTTGAATTTCACTAAGAACCAGTTACTAGACCAGTATTTCTATAATATCCTAAATCTTCAGGAACAATAAAACAGCAGTAATAACTCATACTTATGTAGAGTTTTAGGACAGTTTTCTGGTCCTGGTAAACAGAGATGTTATGTCTTAACTATGTTTGGTGGTGGTATGTGTAGGAGTAATTACTTATACCTCTTCCTCCCATACTGTCATTATTACTTTCCTCATTCCCTGATTCCTAAATTCTCTTATCAGTTTCTTATAGCATCCAACAGTAAGTGAATCAATAATCTCATTAAATGACAAATTACTATGAAGGACCATTCTGGGTGCTTATTGGCTTGTTTCTCTATACCCATTCCCACTAATCACCCATATCAGTTCTCTGCCTGTTGAGCTTACCACTCACAAATCCACAAATATTCTAGAACATCTTTTCTTGGGAGAGTAGTGATAAGGTTCAAAAAGATTTACAAAAGGAAAAAAATCAGAAAACCACCAAGTTTTCCCATGGAAAGGGATTTTATTTTTCCTTCTTTAATGGATAATAGATGGAACTTCATTACTTAAAACTCAGATTCTAAGTTTAAGAGAGTGCTGTAACTTTTCCTCTTCCAACAATATAATAAAAAAAACAATCAAAATGTGATACCATAAAGTTGTAAAGAAAGCCAATAATGGCAAATTCAATTTAACACATCAAATTTATCTTTTCAGGACAATGAAATTTTAGCAAGTGTTTCCAGAATCAAATATATATTTTATAATATTGTGCTGATTTTAACATAATAGTTGTTTATTTTCTCCCTCACTCTTGAAATTTCTCTTTTTACAATTGTGCATAAATTTACTTTGGTAGAAGTCTCTTAAATTTCTTCAAAGAGCCTGAGGGAATGACATATGTAATCTCCAAAGAATTAACTGGAAGACTGAGCCAAAAAGGTTTATATAAAGATTAAAATGCTGCATAGTTATAATTTATTCTATGAAAGAAACAAAGAGAAACAATTGGATGACCCATGGTTGTAATATATCTGTCTGCTTTGGTATTAACAAACTGGATTTTGCAAATATGTAGCCCCCAGTTATAAATCTCCAGTATGCCAGAAACTGTCCTATATTCCCAAATTTTTAATATAAGCTTTAACAAAACTATATGATACAATCAATTGTGGGAAAGGGAAAATCTGTGGGAAAGATCTAGAAAGTATTTTATTTGTGTAAAAGACACTGAGGACATATTTTCCTAGGAAAGGGATAAATTGAGTTAAAGAAACAAAGTAGGAGATAGAGTATTATATTTGCATTCCTTAAATTATAAAAGACCTAAAAAAGGTCTTTCAGGGCATAGAGTAGTCTCAAAAGCACTGATGGAAAGGCATGAACAACAATCACACAGGATTCTTGCACATATGAACTGTGATCTATAGAAGAGAAAGAATTAATTGCATTAACTAGACCATTGATTCATTAGAATATTGAAGAAGTACAGTTGGTAAATGAAAATTTAAATAATACTTGTCTTTCTTAGCATTAGTGATAAGTATTATAGAGAGAAAGCAAAATTATTAAATGAATTGTTCTAGCCAAATCAGAAAACCCAGTTTACTTACTTTTTTACCTAGGGTAATATTAAAACATTAAGTCATAAGGACCATATTTCCAAAGCACAAACAGTGTGCCTACAATTAGTCTAAATACTCAGTGGTGAGAAAAGTAGATGGGAGTTTTTAAGGAATTCAGGAATTAAAACAAACATAGGAAGCAAGTATGGAATAAAAGTGTGAGTAAGTACATGATGGGAAGCTATGTGGCATAGTGGATAGAGTGCTGAGCCTGGAGTCAGGAAGACCTGAATTCAAAACTGACCTCAGACACTCATTAGTTGTGCCACCCTGGGCAGTCACTTAACCCTGTTTGCTTTAGTTTCCCCATCCATAAAATGAGCTGGAGAAAAAAATGGAAAAATACTCATTGTCTTTGCCAAGAAAATCCCAAAAGGGATCACAAGAAGCTCAACATGATTGAACAACAATAAAATTTAGCATGATATAATGAAAATAATAGTGTATTTGATGCTGAAAGACTCAATTTGAAATCCCGAATTTAATTAATATCTATATGACTCCAGGCAAATTATTTCACCTCTGGGCTTGTTTCCTCATCTATTGAGATAATAAAATCATAGATTTAGACCTGGAAGTGAATTTAAACATCATACAATTCAATATCCTCATTTTTCAAATAAAAAAACTCATTTAAATGGATTAACTTGCCCAAGATTAGAATCTTTAACATTCCTTCTAAATCTAAATATAATTTATAATAATAATAAAAATAACAATATCTTACATTACATAAAGTATATATCAGTTAACAAAGAGTTTTCAAATAGTTTATCTCATTTGAGCCAACAATCCTATGATGTAGGCAGTATTAATATTAGCATCTCCATTTTATATATGATAAAATTGGGATCCAGAAAACTGAAGTGCCTTCTGAGATCACCTGTAGGAGAACATGGACTTGAATCCAGTATCCTTTACCCATAGTGAAGTGTTCAGGGGAAACATGAAGCATAAGAGTTAGGAAAATTAAATGAGATTTGGAGAAAGTGGATCTTTGGAGGTTATATTTTTTGAGCCAAGTCTTAAAGGAAGTAATACACAGATAGAAAGGCTGGAGCAGGATAGTTTAGATGACTCAAGCATGGATACAGGGACAGAAACTGGCAAGAGACCTTTGGGGCTGGCAAGTAGGCTGTTTTCCTTCTGGAATATTTAAAGCATTATTTTAGTGAAAGGAACAGCTTTTTAAATATAGATAAGACAAAAAAGTTATTTTATATCATTTTAAAACACCATTAAATGAGAGCAATATCTTGGGTTATCACTTGCTATAGGATAAAAAATTCAGACCACATCTAATATTCAAAAATTTACAACATTGGAACTCCCTAAAGATAGTGTCAAATCAAAGAAAGACCTTTCAAAAGAAACACACTCCAACTTATTTTCATATAATGGAATTGGTAATCTACAGAGACAAAAAAAAGAACTTTGAATTTTTTTCATCACAGTACATGAGTACTTCAAAAAAGGAAGCATAGATATTTAAAATAAGTAATATTTCCATTTTTAGTTATACAATATGAATAACTGTATTGGTAAACTCACTATAAGAAGCTATATTTCCCCCTTACCTTTGCAATTATACTATAACACATAAGATATTGTCTGTGTAAATATAACTTTCTAATTTGTGAGTGGTTTTTCCATATAAATTCTACAAACAGATGATGGAATGGAGATTATAAACTTTGTGTCTATTCAATACTGTACTTTTAGCCATATATACTTTTAGCTTTATCTTTCTTTCTGGAAAGCAAGAAGAATGAAAGTATAATGGTTTGTTTTGAGACATTTTGACCAATTGGCATAATTATGCTCTGGGACACACACACCAAAAAAAGAGTGAACTGATTTGACACACTCATGAAAAAGGAATTGAGATCCTTCCTCATCTTTTAAGGACCATGTGTCCATTCCAGATCAGTTCTCTGTAGTTATAAAATCTATAAAAGGGCACTCATTCTGAAAAGCAGATAACATTTCTTCAAATGTTTCCATGTCAGTGTTGCATCCTGTCACAGGGCTATATGTATCAAGTGTCATTATTTAAGTTTTAGGTTTCCATTAGGATACAGCTAAAGTACTCTCTCCTCCATTAAACCTTTGCAGATGCTAACCAAATGCTAACCAGGGACAAGAGAGCCCCCTTAACTCTCCCTTCTGCTTTCCAACACTTATTCATTCTTTGGCCTGGCAGGTCCCTGTGGAACATGCCCCTCTGGTCCAGCCTGACCCACTCATTATGTACCTGACTCTTCACTCTTTCAGAAATCATGCCCACCTTCTTCCTTGAGCTCCTATGGGCCAATTGGAAAGTCCAACAAGAATTTAGTGGTAAAATTAATGTGGGCAGGCTCTGAGAAATGCTAGAAAGCAATATGGCTCCTTAGTATCATCATGGTTTTCCTATCCTTTCTGGATTTCCTATGAAAGAAGGAAAATTATGCCCATCATTATTGCTGCCCCCTTTTGAAGAATATGAGTGATGGGCTAGGAGATTCATAGTATCCTACTTCCTCCCAGGCTGAAGGTCATCTGACCCATCAGTGTTTGGTACCTTTACCCTTTCCCCCATGCTAAAATGTAATTTTATCTTCTTTAAAAAAAACCCTAAATCTAAGTTATATTTAATTACTTTGTATATATTTGCATTTATTCAATTTATCTTTATGCTGCATCTATTTATATATGTAATTGTCTTCCCTATCAGAATGTGAGTTCCTTGTGAGCATGAATTATTTTATTAGTTTCATTAATATCATGACTACCTAATACAATATTGGGCAATTGATAAATACTTGTTGATTGATTGATAGGCTAAAATGAGCAATATATACCTTATAAATCAGAGAGTTTGAATTATTCTTGTTATTCTATTAATGAAAATGCAAAAGTCTGAATTTTGGGCAATCCCTCAATCCCAGACTTTCCTTGGGGAAGAGAAGTGAGAGCTAGTGTGGTGTAAAGTCAGCACTTCCCAAACCTCTGGAGATAGTGGGCCATGTTGATCTTCCCCTCAAGCTTCATAATCAACCCAGGGATTGAGGTCTTAAGAGTATGAAAGGGACTAATACAAATAGAGTCAGATATAGCCAATTTTCCTTTGCCCTTCCTGTATTTCACTCTAAAATTTCACAGAACCAGAGGCAATTAAAGACAGAGGCAGCCTCAGAGGCTACTTACTCCAAACCATACATACCACAATAGCAATGTCCTCTACTTCAGCTCTGACAAGTGCTTGAAAATGTCCCATAAAGTGAAACCCACTATCTGCTGAGATAGTCCATTCTACCTTTGGGCTGTTCTATCAGCTAAAAACTTTCCTTCCAACTCAGAATCTCTGCAACTTATACACATGGTTCCCAGCTCAGTTTTGGGGAATTAAAAAAAAAACTAATTCTTCTTATACACAGCAATTTTCCAAATGCTTGAAGACTACTATCAGTTCTCCCTTCCCAATCCTCCTCTCCTCTGTGCTAAATATCTTTATTTCATTCAGGCAGTCCTCTTATTATATAACCTCAAAATCTATCAGTTTCCTTTGGACATTCTCCAGTGTTGAATGCCCTTCCTTGAACATGCATTCAGAAATGAACACAATACTCTAGATTTTCTAAAATCATAGGAAAATACATTAGGACTACCTTCTCTCTAATTTGGGACAACATGCCTCTCTGAATGCAACTCAAGTTCTCATTAGATGGAGAGGGGAAGGGTTGTAGAAAAGTAACAGCCATGCTCCACTAAGCTAGAAGTCTATTAAGTTCCCCAGATCTTTTTTTCACATGACCCCTATCTGTCTACCTAACCTCTTCCATGTATTTGATCTCTTTTTTAGCCCAAATGTGACTTCATACTTACTTCTATTAAATGTAATTTGCCAGAATCAATCTATTATGCTAGTCTATAAAGATTCTTTTATATACCACAATACTCTCCCTCAGTTTCATGCCATCTTCTAAGATGATAAGCAAACTTTTGATAGAAATAGTAAAAACAAACCTTCCTCAAAAAATGTATCCAGGACACTGACTCACCAGAAACCTCTCTTCACACTGAAATTGAAACTTTAAAGCACTATTCTTTGGGTCTGAGCATTCAATCAATTCTGAATGCTCTGAACTACACTGTCACCCCATCAATGTACATCTATGCATAAGGATAGTCTAAGATACTTAATCAAACAATTCACCTAAATCCAGGTATATTTTATTGCACACATACACATATACTATATATATATATAATGTATGTATATGTATATTTATGTATATATATATATACACACACATATATATATAGTTTGTGTGCGTGTTTATATGTGTGTGGAAAATTTGTCTGATAGACATTTTAGGAAGTGAGGTTAGTTTTTATTAGCCTAATTAGTTCCTTTTTGAGTTATGCTATCTCTTAGTAATCACTGCTTTATTTTCAAAACAATTACAAACCATTCATTTAATAATATATTGAAGAATATAATTCATCAGAGTAATACAGTAACTAAAAAAGAGATCCTAAGCTATATTAAAGGAAAACATAGCTTCCAGGGTTATAGATCCACTGTAATCTGTCCTGGTCAGACCAAATCATGAGGACTGTGTTCAGTTCTGAGCCCCACATTTTAGAAAAGATATTTACAATCTGGAGAGTCTCCAATGGAAAAGAACCACAATGGTGAAGGGCCTTGAGCCCATGCCATAATATAATTGGTTGAAGGAATTTGAACTGTTTAGCCTGAAAAAGAGAAAGCTCAGGGAGAATATCACAGTTCTCTTCAAATACTTGAAAGTCTGTCACAGGGAATCAATCAATCAACAAGTATTTATTAATGCTTATTCAGCACCAGGAACTGTGCTAAACGTTATGGATATAAAGAAATAAACCAAAAAAAAATTTCTCTGTCTTCAAGGAGCTTTTTTATTAGGAGGGAAGAAAATGTGTCTGTAAGTAGCAAGAAAAATACAGAGCAGCTGAAAGGTAATCTGAAAGCAAGGATTCTTAACCTAGGGTCTGTAAACTTCAACTTATTAATATCTATATGCCTTTATTCAACAGAATTATTTTCCTCTATTATCCTAGATATTTCTTTAATGCTGAAAGGGTCCATGACTCAAAAAAATCAGAAACTTTTAATTTCAAGGGAAAGGCACTAGCATATAAGAATGTCCTCCTGCAGAAAGTGACATCTAAGTCTTGAAGGAAGCCAGTATTTGAAGAGATGGAGCTAAGTATGCAGGGTATTCCAGGCATAAAGAGCTGTCACTATAAAAGCAGAAAGACAGAAGATTGAATATCTTGCATACTGTGGAATGTGTGGAGGGGAATAATTAATTTATGAGAGACTAGAAAGATAGAAAAGGTCCAGGTTGTTGATACTGGAAATAAGAGGAAGCCCTTACAGCTTTTGGAGGATGCAGTGTTTGAATCTAACATTGTCAGACCTACACTTAAGAAAAATCATGTTGGTGACTGTTTGGAGAATTGAATGGAATGGAGAGGGAATTGATGAAGGGGAGACTAATCAGAAAACCACTGAAATATTCTAGGTGAGATGTACTGAAGATCTAATTTAGAGTCATATCTGTTTGAGGGGACAGAAGGTATCTATGAAAAATGTGGAAATGAAAACAAGAAAAACAAGATTTGTCAACTGATTGGATATACAGGAGGTGATTCAGTGGATAGAGTGGGAGGTCTGGAATTAGAAGAACCTGAGTTTAAATCCAAACTCAGACACTTATCTGTGTGACCCTGGGCAAGCCACTTAACTCTGACTTAGTTTCCTCATCTGTAAAATGAGCTACAGGAGGAAATGCAAACCACTTCAGTATCTTTGCCAAAAAAAACAAACCTCCAAATGGGATCACAAAGAGTCACACAAGACTGAAACGATTGAGCAACAACAAAAAGCAAGAATAATAACAAGGCTATAAACCTAAATGACTGTGAGGATGTGATGCCCTTGACAGTAATAAGGAAGTTCAGGAAATGGTTGGGTTTGGGGAGAAAGATAATAAACTCTGATTTGTTTATTTACTTGTTTTTCCAAGAGGAAATTATTTATTAGCCATAACATAAGATGCTCTGTTTACTGAGAGTTAGCATTGCAGCCATTCATTTTGATGAGGTCTCAAAAACATTTTGCCTAATCCCAACATTTTATATCACCTCACTTATGTGAACGATGGGAGTTATAATTCTCAGGAAGTTATGAAATGAAAGACTAATAGTGACAAGTAGATAAAGAAACAAAGTATTGGTGATCTCAGACTTCTTTAGACCCTTAATAAATGCTTGTTGATTGACTCAATTATGTCTTAAAGCTAAATTAGCTTGGTCTTCAGTTAGTTTTCCATATCTTCTTTATGAAGGTCTCAATTTGGCTCATCTATTTGCAAATTTGTAAACTGAGGCAGATGGTGGCTCAATAGATAGATTGCTGAGCCTGGAGCTGGGAAGATCTTAGTTCAAATTCAGTCTCAAATACTTCCTACCTATGTGGTCCTAGGCAAGTTCCTTAACCTCTGATTGCCTGAAAAAAGGATTCACTGGATCCACTCCAATATGTTGGCCAAAAAAAACCTAATAGACAGTTGGTCCATAGTGTCACAAAAAGTCAGACATGACTGACTGAACAACAATAACCACAAATTTGTAAACTTGCAGAAATATAACATCTTAATGAATTGCTCATGCTGCTTGAGATTCACTTTGGTTTGGAGTACATTCTAAGAAATGCTTCATCTCATAATGTCTGCTCTGGTACTGTGTTCATTGGAGCTTCTTACAAGGACTTTTAAGATTGGCATTGGTGACACTATGGAAGCCACCAGAAATTGCATAACTAAGAGTGTGCCTGAGAGTTGAGCTCCTGCTATAATGGTAGTCATTGGGGGTAATCACATCTGGCTGCTTGGGGGGTAAAAGAAAATATAACTGCAGATAGTGATGCTGCAGCTGGAGGGTGAGCTGCTGGTGTTAGCCAAAATATAATTCTCATTAGAGATTTTTAGATGGTTAGGGGTAGAAGGGTACCCAGTAAGGGTATTGACTCCTGCTTCAGGATGGAATCTCAACTCCTAGAGACAAATGTCCAAAGAAGTGCTAATGAGTTCTGTTTTGGATATATTGTGGTTAAGATATTAGTGTTAGATATCTAATAAGCAGCTGGTGCTATGAGACTATAGCTCAGAAGAGAGATTAGGGCTAAATTTACAGATCTGGAAATCATGAGCATAGAAATAATTGAACCCATGGGAACTGATAAGATCATTCAGAGGTCAGAACTAATGAACAATAGGTGGAAACTGCAAAGATTTAAAGTTAGGTTCCATGTTAAAAAAAAAAAAAAAAAAACAAACAGAAAACCTTTCCAATTTATTTCCTCAAAAGTGAAAGGGGCTGCCTTGGAGATAATGCTTCCCCTTCGGTATGGTCTTTTTGGATGACAGAGAGGATTACTTTTTGGATATAGGCTGAATTATATGGAAACTAAGATTCTTTCCAACTCTGAAATTCTGTGATTTTATGAAGAAAGAAATACCCCCCAACCTTTTTTTTTCCACTTTCTCCTTTAGAAAGGAGATGAACTTGCACTCCATATGTACGTAATTATTACATGTCAATGACAAAAACA
Organism: Myrmecobius fasciatus; assembly: GCA_023553655.1. Lineage (NCBI taxonomy): Eukaryota > Metazoa > Chordata > Mammalia > Dasyuromorphia > Myrmecobiidae > Myrmecobius > Myrmecobius fasciatus. The sequence goes on from JAJPUD010004085.1 coordinate 97,451, forward strand.
TAATCATAGTGTACTCTCTTTGTATTAGTTATAGGTAAGTCTGAAAACAGTTTAAATATTAATTTTAAGTCTGGAATCAGAGAGGAATTTCATGTAGCAACAAGCAGGAAATAATGAAAGTCTGAATTAGACTAGTGGCAAGGGAACTAGAAAAGTAAGAATAGATATTAAAGCCATTTGGAAGGATTTGATGATTAATTAGATATAAGAGGACATTTCTATTTACTATTTTACTTGAATAAATGATTTGTGGCCTAATTTACTAGTTTTCTACTTTCCTAACTTCTTGTGGAAGAAAACTGACCATTCTCTTGTGTTTTTCTAGAATAGCTCAATGACCATCAATATTATTGAACAGTTTTAGTCAGGACATAATTAAGAAAAGACCAATCAATCATAACATATCTGACTAAGGTGATAGACATTAAATAGCAAACATCTTCTTAAAATTGATATTAAGATCATTCTATTAGTAATGGTAACATTCAACCAAATTATATCATGATTTTTCAAATTAATTCCAAAAAGAGAGAGAATTATACCTGGCTTGATGAATGGCATCCATCCACTCCTTACCCTCATGTTCCTCTTCACATCGGAGCTCTAGTGGCTTCTGACCTTCATGACCAAAGAGAACAGTGAAGTAATACTGAAAAGAAAAAAAATGTTTTCATTGTTTGGGATATTATAATTACTATGCAGAATTTGCTTATGCAATAATATATATTTACAAAATTTTAAATAAGCAAGATGCTTTCAGGAAAAACCTGGGAAGACTTACATGATGTAAAGGGAGGTAACCAGAACCAGAACACTGTATACAGTAACAGCAACATTGTAAAACAATCAACAAGAAGTAATAACATCTCAACAATGCAACGATTCAAGATAATTCCAAAGAACTTATGAAAAATGCTATCCACCTCCAGAGAAACAATTAATGAAGTGTAAATGCAGATCAAAGCATACTTTTTGTAAACATTCTTTTTCTTGTTTGGCCTGTTTTCAACATAGCTAATATGGATATATGTTTTGCATGACTGCACATGTACAATTCATATCAAAATTCTTACCTTCTCAAAAAGGGAAGAGGGAAGAGTAGGAAAGAATTTTTTAATTTTTTAAATGAATTTCTAAAATTGTTTTTACATATAATTGGAAAAACATATTAAACAAAAATTTAAGACTTTTAAATAATTATTTCAAAATCTGCCATTCCATAAAATTTTCAACAAATCTATTAGAGGTAATTTTGTACCATAAGCAAATGATGCTTTACATAAACAATATCACACTTTGACTCAGTGAAATTAATGAAATGTTATTACATTTCTTTATACAATTTCAGAAAATAATATTATAGATCAAAGTTAACATGATTCTAACCATTCATGATTATTCAGTTTACTGAACAAATATTTTCTTCCTTCATATTAGGTGTCCAAGATATGTATGGACTACATTAATGAAGAGCTTCACAGAATCAGAAAGCAAAAAAGATATCTTAACAATTGTAAGGAAAGTGAAGTTCATAAAAATGAAGTGCCTTGTCTATGGTCACAAAAGTCATAAGAAAGTAGCCAAGTTAAGACTTGACCCATTATCTTCTGAATCATTCTACACTATGTCCAGTGTTAACACCTCTCCCTGAAGTTTTGTCTACTTTACTGACTTGCTTACTTGACTTGTTGATTATTGCAAAACAGAACTGTAGACTAGCTTAGTAAAATTATCATGAAGTTCACTATATCTTTGTTCAAATTCATCAAGATATTTATTCTGTTTGATATTGTCAGTTCCATAGCATATTCATAACAGAATTGAACTAGGCTGAAATATTTCTCTCTGAGACAATGGTCTTTTTCCAATGCTTGACCCTTCTCAATGAATGTGTGCCTTCTCTTCTCTATCACATTAAGTGTGCTATCGTAAGTCTCCTCCCAGAAAATGACTAATCCGATATATCTATATTCACTAATTGTTTTGTAAATTGAGAAAACTAAGATACAGAAAGTTTAACTAATTGTTCCTCCAAATTGGGAGTGCAACCTTTGGAGTTCAAGACAATTCCAAGAAGGTAATAGAGATGAAGTCAATCTACTATCAAGAAAAGGGGGGAAATTGGCAAGACCAATGAGATATTTAAGGATGTCTGTGTGTGTGTGTGAGGGAGACAGAAAGAGACAGAGACAGAGACAGAGACAGAGACAAAGAGAAAGAGAGACAGAGATAGAGAGAGACAGACCGACAGAGACAGAGAGACAGACACAGAGATAGAGACAGAGACAGAGTCAGAGACAGAGAGGGAGAGAGAGAGAAGACAGAAAGACACAGAAACAGAAAAAGAGAGAAAGACACACTGAAAGAATCTGAAAAAAGGTTTAAAAAGTCTGAAAATTATGGGTTTAAGATAATTCTTCTTTTCAGGTCTCATGGGAAATCAAGAAGAGCACCACCAACATAAACTGGAATTTTGGATTCCCAGCCTCATGCCCTCTAACCACTAGGTCACTCTTCTTTCCAAAACATACAAGAAAGAATGGGAGAAAATACTACAATAAGCAGATGCTACAGACCACAGTAGTAGAGAAGAAATGAAAATAATCATCTTGGAACAACAGAGAAGTTAAGAATTCTGATGTAATACATAGAAATACCAGAAACCATTCAGAGTCTGCTTTGAATTAGCTACAACCATTAATAGCTGAGTCAAAGACAAACTTTCTGACCATGTGCATCAGCACCCATCTTCAGAGAAAGTCCTAAAAGAATTAAAAAAAAACTTCAGGGCATATCTGGCAAACTTTCAAAGTCCAAATCAAAGGAGCAAGACTTCTGAGAGCCAATGCCATCTTCTAAGTCCCCAGTTCAGGCCACCTAATGATATTCTTGGGGGAAATGATTAAATTTCATAGCTTTTTATCCTAAGCTTATTTCCCCCTCTTAAGTATCTTTTCTTCTTTATTTTTCTCCTCTTCTTTTAAATTTTTCTCACTCTTTTTGAAGATACTGATAAGTGAGCAAAACTCTTCCAATTTCCTAACTAACCAGATGAAAAAGAATTTGTCATCTTAACAAACTGGGCTAAGGTGCCATTTTACAATGAAATATTTCCATTGTAAAATATTTATGTGTATGTACAGCTTTAGAAGGTTCAAAGAAGACCTTTATAATAGACCTGCAACACTCCCATCACTAAAAATAAATATAATCTTCTTAATTAGGATCCTACTAATCCAAAACAAATTTTAATTATACTCTGAAAAAAATAGACATCCCATTGCTGGGTATGTACCTCAAGAAGGTTACTGAGAGAAACAAACATCTCTTATGTACCAAAACATTCACAGCAGTACATTTTGTGATAAGGAAAAAAAAAAACCAAAAACAAAATAGATGATTTAAGGAATAGCTGAACAAATCATGATATATGAATATAATGTAATATTATTGACATGCAATATTTTAACATAATTAACACATAGTAAATTTCCTGCCATATAGGGGAAGGGTGGGGGCTAGAGTGGAAAAATTGGTAACAAAAAGCTTTGCAAGGGTCAATGTTGAAAGATTACCCATGCATATATTTTGCAAATAAAAAGCTTTAATAAAACAAAAAAAAATATTATTGACATGCTAAGGAATTCATAAGAAAAAAATCATAAGAATACTTGTATAAACAGATTGAAGAAAGCAGAATATATTTATTATGTTTCCTACAACATTGGGTACTTGTAATATACAGGGAAGAATTAGTCTCTGCCCTCTCTGAGTACTCTCTGAGTACAATCTAGTATATCTAACTAAAATTGCATTTATGTTTCATCTTTATATTATAAGCTTATGAATTCTCACCAAATATGAATAAATAAAAATCAAATGAGATATAAAATAGAGCCGAAACTATTTCCATCTTAATCAAAGAAAAAACAAAGTAACAATAATTTATTTCTTCTATTTCTTTCCAATCTCTTTTGCATGAGAATTTATAAAATTAGTTTTGTTGATGTCATTTTTATACAATCATAGTGAGTGTACATGTTTCCTTATTTTATTTCTTTTATAAAGTATCAATTTTTATATAAATATTTCTATATTTATATCTACTTTATGTATTTGCCATTTTGTGGAATAATGATATTATATGAACATTAACAGTTTATTTAGCCACTCCCTATAGATTGTCCATACAGGCTAATTCTCATTTTCTACCACTACAAATGAAAAACCCAAAATATTTTTGTTAAGATATATCCTTTTTAATAATTCCCTTAGAACATAATCCTATGAGAAGCAAGGAGTTATAATAGCTATGGAAGGGCTTATCAATTTGGAAATTTTTATATATTTCCATACTGTCATTCTAAAAGATGATACCACCACCAAAATATCATAAATTATTTTAATTCCACCAATATATTCGATCATTTGTTTCTTTATAGGTTTTCCAACATTGTTTTTTACCTTGATCTGGAATCTTGGCTATGACTTTGTGATGCTACTTGCTACCTCATTCACTGGCCTGATTTAGCAGATTACTTTTGTTGCAGTGATTCAGTAGTTTCATTCACATAGAACTCTTTGAAACTACATTTGGGGGGCAGCTAGATGGCACAGTGGATAGAGCACAAGCCCTGAAATCAGGAGGACCTGAGTTCAAATCTAGTCTCAGACACTTAACACTTCCTAGCTATGGGACCCTGGGCAAGTCACTTAAACTCAATTGCCTCAGCAGAAAGCAAAAAAAAAAAAAAAAAAAAAAAAAACTACATTTGGGATTTTCTTGACAAAGATAGTGGAGTGTTTTGCCATTTCTTTCTCCAGCTCATTTAACAGATAAGGAAACTGAGGCAAACTAGGTTAAGTGACTTCCTTAGGTTTACAAAGCTAGGAAATATATAAAGCCAGATTTGAACTCATGAAGAGAAGTCTCCTGACTCAAGGTCCTGTATACAATCCACCGTGTCACCAAACTAACTCTTACCAATACTCTAATGCAATGGTATCAAACAGATAGAAATGGGACTATAAATCCATTCATAAGGATCTCTGTTTACTGAAAAACGATTTCATTTTTAAGTGTAATATTATCTGTTTTATTGTGTTTTTATTTATTTTGTTAAAAGTTTCCCAATTACATTTTCATCTTGTTCCTGCTGCATTGAGAGAGTTGCAGAGACATGTTTGACACCTCATCTCTGAAGGACACATACTTATGTTACAGAGATGAACCCAGTTAAGTATGTGTTTTGGGAAATTAGTTGTTCTTTGAAGGGAGAGAGGCAATCAGGATTAAGTGACTTGCCCAAGATTGTACAACTAATAAATGTCTGAGTCCACATTTGAACTAAGGTCCTCCTGATTGCAGGGCTGATGCTCTATCCATTGTGTCACCTAGCTTTCCTATTCATGGTTTAACATTTTACTACAAGACTTGTAAAAAATCAGAGGCTTCTAGTTATTCACTTTGTGTTCCCTACCTTTACATTGAGGAGGAGGTCATGAAGGAAAAAGGAGAGAGACTGCTGTGTCAGAGTACTGGTCACTGAGCCAAAGAGACCAGCCCACTCAGTAGCCCTTAAAAGACACAACACCTTCTGGTGCTCTGTCACTTCCCCCATCTGCCCTACAGGGATGCTGCAAGTTTTTTCTGGTTCTAAATTCCTACCTTCTACAAGAAGCCTTTCCCTCTTCCTCTTAATGTGGGTGCTCTATCTCTGAGACCACCCCTATAGAATTTGTATATAGTTGTTTGCATATTGTCTCTCCCATTAAGACTGATCAGGGACTCTCCTTTGCCTTTCTATTTCCATTACTTACTTAGAACAGTGTCTGGCACATAATAGGCATATAATGTTCAGTAAGAGACTGCCTCCTCTTCCTTCAATTCCCAGCAACTATAGTGGCTACTCACACATTGCAGGGAATATATGTGTGTATGTGTGTGTGTGTGTGTGTGTGTGTGTACACACACACACATGTATTATGCATGTGTGCTGTCTGGGTAACCTGTAACTTGGACCTCAAGTCTATAAATGCCTCTTACATTCTTAGCTTCTTTCCCTTAGCATATATGGCTGAACAGGGAGAGTATAAGGAAAGGTCTTTTCTTAAGGTATTTACCATGAAAGTTTGAGAATTCTCAAATATCTCAGATGGAGACAAACATCAGCAGAAGAAATATTCTTGATCTATATACTTCTCAAAAAGAAGAGCGCTAAGGAAAAGAATTGGAAATCAAGGGGTTGCTCATCAACTGGGGAATGAATGAACAAACTAGTATGTGAATTTAATGGATAACTATCGTTCTATAAGAAATGATATGGAGGCAGATTTTTTAAAAACCAGGAAAGACTTACATGAACTGATATCAAGTGAAGTAAAGAACAGAACATAGTAACAGAACCATTGTATGGATGATCAACTTTGATGAATTTTGTTCTTCTCAGCAAAACAATAATCTAAGACAATTCTAAAAGGCTCATGATGGAAAATACTATCCACATCCAGAGAAAGAACTATGGCATCTGAATGCAGATTGAAACATACTATTTTCACTTTTTTAATTGTTTTTTTTTCTTCTCATGGTTTTTCCCTTTTGTTGATTTCATCTTTCACAGCATAACTAATGTGGAAATATGTTTAATATAACATATTTAATATAACCTATATCAAATTGATTTCTGTCTTATAAATGAGACAAAGAAAGAAGGGGAGAGAAAAATGGAAATCAAAGTCTTATAAAAAGTAAATATCAAAAACTAATAATTTTTAAATAAAGATAAACACTGGCAAGAGGATGATCCCAAGTCAGAAGATGTGGATCTTGAAGGAGTTGTTCAGCTAGTACAGAATTTAATTATTGACAAAATGTCTATTCAGCATTCTATGTTTAATGAATGAAAAACCAAACTCCCATGACGATCTCAGAGAAGTAATGGGTTGCTTATTATAATCAGGTTATAATAGTAACAATGTAATGATTCATGTCATAAATCTTTATTAGGAGTTTATGTGTTTTAAGCATTTTTTGTGTGTGGAGGAAACAAATAATTGCAATTTTTGTTGTTGTTAAATATTTTCCAACTACATCTTAATCTGGTATCTGCTGCACTGGGAGTGTTGGAGAGGTATATTTAACACCTTTGCTCTAATGTAGGCACACTTAAGTCACAGAGATGAACTCACTGAAGCATGTGCTTTAGGGGATTATACATGGATTTTATCTCATTGCTAAATTCTGCTTATTCATCCTCTGTTCAGTTATAGACGTGATATATAATGTTCACTGAATACCTTCCTGATCTTTTTTGGTGAGATTCTAGATTGGAAACAAACCTGAGCTTTAAAGTGGTTTTCCCCAGGGTTCCTAAGTTGGTGCCAGAGACAACAAGAAAAAACCTGATCCTTCTCTTTGAAGTCCAGATCCCAGAAGTTAAGTCAAGTCTTCCTGAACCAGGAGCTGTGGGTCTTCAGTTGGAGAGGATGCCCTAGCCCCTCTATGCCCAACAGCTTCTGTTGTTCCACTTAGTTATTTTTATGTGAGAAGGTCCCATGTAGAAATTAAAAGACTTACTATTTCTCATCTCCCTTCACTGTCCCCTAACCAATTCAACAACCATGAATCAGATTCCAGATAGTTTCTACTCCATATCATAAGAAGTGCTTAATGAATGCTTTCTGACTGACAGATTGATTTCAATGCAATTGAAATTATAAGCATAATCTTGAGGAGAAGAAAACTACATAAGTTATTTTCCCAAGCTTTTATTGTTCAGTCATTTCTGACTCTTTCTGACTCTATTTGGTGCTTTCTTGGCAAAGATAATGGAGTGAATTGTCATTTCCTTTTCTAGCTCATTTGACAGATGAGGAAACCAAGGTAAACATGGTAAAATGACTTGCCCAGGATCACACAGCTGGTAAGCATCTGAAACTGAATCTGAATTCACAAAAATAAGTCTTCTTGACTCCTGGCCCAGAACTCTACCCACTGTGGTCAGGGTTTTATTCCACTCTCTCGGCTTCTGACTATTAGCTTCACTAGGGTATCCTACAAGTTCATAAATTAAGAGAGTTGTCAAACTTTTAGAACTTCATGACCACTGCTAATAACAATAAGCAAAATGAGGAGGAGGAAAGGTAAAGGCAAATGAAAATGGGAAAAATAAAATTTAGTAATATATTCAATAAAGCTATTTAAATTTAAGAGAGAAAGCTTGAAAATTCTACAAAAGAATAAATTGATTATTTAAAGATCAATTCCATAATTGTGGCATTTCAGAAACTGTTATCATCAAAGCCTGAAAAGCCCACACAGGAAGAGGAAACATTTAATGAACTGGTCAACTCTATCTATAAGAACATCAACAGCAGATGCTATTTCAAAGCCCAATTAAAAGCAACCTTTAAAAGGCAGAATTGCAATTATGTTAACAATATATTCAAAGGTTAAATATTTCTTTCATATATAACAAATGGGTGCATAGGAATGAAACCAAAAACATTTTGCACCATATCAGACCAATGGGTGGGCAGTTTAATTACAACCTAATAAATATAAAATTTTGCCTTTGTGAAAAAAAATATATATATGAGAAAATTCAAAAACTAAAATTGAAATATAAAGCTACATATTTTTATCCAAATATCACATTTTTATTGTATATTGGAGCCACAAATATAAATTCAGAATAATACAAGTCTGTGTCTTGAAACAGAAAAATTAGTTAAAATCAAGTTAATTTTATTTCCATATCAATCAACAAGCATTTATTAAGAAACTACTATGTGCTTGGCACTGTGCTGAGCACTAGAGTTATAATGAAAAGTACTGTTTCTGCTCTTAAGAAGCTACTTATATGAATATAGCAGAATATAATGGGTAGAGTTAAGATATAAATGAAAATAGCATTTTTTTTGCCTTAGTTTGTCCACAGCATTCTACAGAACATAGAGTACCACACCAAATTCTGATTGGGAAAGTCAAGAAGCCACATTAGCCTATGGCAGCTTAAAAAGAAAGGTAAATGTATGGTCTGGGTTAACCCTGTTTAGTTGTTTATCATTTATCACATATATTTACCTTTTTATACTTTTCCTGAATCTTGTATTTGAATGTCATGTTTTCTATTCAGCTTTAGTCTTTGCATTAGGAATTCTTAAAAATCTTCATTTCATTTAATGTTCATTTTCCACCCCTCAAATCTCTATAATATTATATTCAGATGAAGTCTGGGGAGTACAGAGGTGGCAATGGCAGCAGGTGGCAATAGCAGAGAACATTCCTGGGATCATGAATGCTTAGCAGCAGTTTATGGAAACTCATCCAATAGATGGCCAGCCAAAAGAACCAAATTCAGGACAGGAACTTGCAGAGCAGAGACCAGGAGGTCCCATCACCTTGGAAGCACCAAAGTTTACAGGCTGTGAAAGCAGCAGATAGATATAAAACTACAATATTTCAAGTCAACCATTGCCCTGGAAATGGGCAGAGCCCAACACTAATATAAAGTCCAAAGTCAGGAAGTAGGCTGGAAAAAATGAACAAACAAAAAAAGAACTCGACCATAAAAAGTTATGAGTAACAGGAAAGCTTAGTGCATAAACATAGAAGATAAAGAGTCCATAGGACATCAAGAAACAATAAAAGATGAAAAGATTGAAATAAAAATAAATATGAACTATATCATAGGAATAAACAACTGAACTGGAAAATAGATTGAAGAGAAATAATTTAATAATCACTAGACTACCTGGAATTCATGAACAACAATAAAAAAGAGCCTAGATATTATATTTCTTAAAAAAAAACATAAAGGAAAACTGTTCATATATCCTAAAACCACAGGACAAAATAAAAAATGGAAACATCTGTCAGCTCCTAACAGAAATCCCAAAATGAAAATTGCCAAAATCCAGATCTTCCAGGTCAAGGAGAAAATACTATTTAAAAATATAATTCAAATATTGTAAAGGGACAGTCAAGCTCATATTGGACTTAGCAGCTATCACCATAAAAAGAGGGAGACTTGTAATATAACATTACAGAAGAAAAAACTAAGATTACAATCAAGAAAAACCTACACAGAAAAACTGAGTATAATATTATAGGGTTTTGAGGGGAGGGAAATAAACATTAAATGAATTAAGAGGATTTTTAAGAATTCCTAATGCAAAGACTAGAGCTGGATAAAAAACATGACATTCAAACACAAAACTCAAGAAAAGTATAAAAAGGTAAATATATGTGATAAATGATAAAGAACTAAACAGGGTTAAACTATTTATATTTTTATATGAGAAGATGATGCAGTTAACCCCTCAGAACTTAATATTCAACAGGCATCTTAGAAGAAGTCCACTAAGACAGATACTATGATGCTAGGATTACCTAAAAAAAAATAGAGTGAGAAAGGGAGATGTGCTGGTAGAGTGGGGGAAAGAAAAGAGAGGAATGAAGGGGGAAATTATTTTACACAAATGAGGTATATAAGAAAGAGTTCCTAATATAGAAGGAGGGAGGAGAGGGAGTTGACCCTTACTTTCATTTGAAGTGGTTCAAAGGGGGAAGAATATGTGTGTGTGCACACACACGTGGTTGGGTATAGAAATTCATCTTACTTAGCATGGAAGTAGGAGGGAAAAGGGTTAAGAAAAAGGTATAGGAAAAGAGAGAGAGAATAGATGTGTGGAGAGGAAGGGACAAATTTATACACACACACGTGTGTATATATAATATGTGTGTATAGGTAATATGTATATATGTATGGGTATATACATATACACATATATATGTAGGGTTATGTGTGTATAAATACATGAATACATACATGCCCTGCTAAAGACAATGAGAGTTGTATTTCTTTCCAGCTTAGGAAAAGAGGAAGATAACTCAAAACTGGGATGGAGAGACAGGGAGTCTTCTGTACAGTAGATACAGGAGAAGAGTAAAAGGAGGTAGTGGGATTGGTTCCTGGATCTTTTCATATCAGAGTATAAGCAGAGCAACTGTAACATCTTAAGCCCTCTTCAACAACCTCAAGCCTCCACAGTATACTCTCTGATTATACTGGAAGAAACTCTACCTTCCAAAAGAAATGACAAACCACTCCAATATTTTTGCTAGGAAAACCTCATATAAGGTCACAAAGAGTCAGACATAATTGAAATGACTAAACAATAATAAAAACAAATCTCAGAAGGAAGGCATATACAACAGGGGTGGACAATGAACTCATGACCATAGCCTGGCTCTTCTACCTCCATCTCCTGAAGTCTGTCCAAGCTCATGTTCATTGTTCTCATGGCACTATCTCATTCTCTGCTACTCTCTTCTTCCAACATCAATTTTTCTCAACATCAGGGTCTTTTCCAGTGAGTCCCACCTTTATGTGGTCAAAGTTATTTAAATTTCAGCTTCAGTATTTGACCTTCCAATAAATAGTCTGAATTAATTTCTAAGTATTGACTGATTTTATCCCCTTGCTGTCCAAGGGACTCTCAAAAGTTTTCTCTAGTACCACAATTCAAAAGCATCAATTCTGCAGTGCTCAACTTTTCTTATATTTCAAAACTCCCAGCCATACTTTCCTACTGGAGAAACCATTGCTTTGACAATACAAAGCTTTATTGGCAAAGTAACATCCCTGCTTTTTAGCATGCATCATGCTAGGTACTAGAGACACAAAGACAAAAGCAAAAATACTCCATTGACTTCAAGATGCTTACACTTTACAGGAGGATACAGTATAGATACAAAGTAAATAAATGTAGTTCATTAGTGGTTAGGATTTTACTTTTGATTATATTTTCTTTTGTTTTGTTTTTTTAAGTACTTACAAATCCAAAAGTTGTTCCTTTAAAAGATAACTTCTTAGGGACAGGATGCTAATTTTGCCAACAGTATTACTTCCAAATCATTTTAGATTTTTTTTCCAAATATCACTGTACTTTTCAAAGGACTAATTCTATACACAATCTGATTTAGGTGTATACCAAAATAGTTATTTATTCCACCATCTGTGAAAAGCCATAGAAAGGGTGAATTCTAATACTGGATCTGCCTCTTTCATTTTCTTCTGTGAAATTGTAAAAATATCAGGCCGAATGAGATAATGCATTAGCTCTGCTAATGTAAGACACCATCATTTTAAGCAGTATCCACCCAAGACTCTAAGTTCCTTGGAGATATATAGTTATTATTCTTAATAAATAGTTTTAAAATTTCCAGATCTGTGACAGTGAATTAATTGGATATCTTTCCTTTTGGGTTGGGTTAGCTCTAGGTGGCCCAATGGATAGAGTCTTGGGATACAGTTGGAAAGACCTCTTCAAATTTGGCTTCAAACACTTTCTAGCCATATGACTCTGGATAAATCACTAAACTTCTGTCTCCCTGAGTTTTTCCACATGCAAAATGGAGGTAATTGAGGATTAAATAAGATAATATTTGAAAAACACTTATCTTGTTCCTTACTTCCCTCCCAAAGGTGGCAGAGGAGAAGAAAGCAATATATCGGGATATAATTAGACTGGTGGACTCAAGGGGAAAAAAAACAGCTGGTTATTCTATTATTTTGATGATTAGGAGATTCTGTCTTCTAAGTATTTTGTTCATTATAATCTTAAATTTCAATACAAAGCAAAAGATTCTTGAATGCCTGTTTCCCAGACTTCAACTTTAGGAAAACTGCTTTGGCAGCTGCAATGTGAAATAGGAAGACTAATTAAGAGACAATTACAAAAGTCCAGGTGACAGCTGGTGAAAACCTTAACTAGGGGTGGCTGCTTGAGTGGAACAGTTACTGCTCTATAGTAGTAAAAAGAGTTAACTGACCTGGGGAGAGGAGCGTCACAGATCTAGATTTTTCTCACACAAATCCAAAAAAATATTTAGGAACTCTGACATGTTAAAATATGATCAGATTGATGTTTGCTTACATTGTGTTTCCTTTATCTGATATATCATTTGTGTAGATAAGATTTTTCTTGCACACCAATGATAAGTTTGGAAATATGTATACATATATTCGATTTGCCAATATTTTAACATAATTAACATGTAGTGGATATCCTGCCATATAGGGGAGGGGTGGGGAGTTGAGGGGAAAAATTTGTAACGGAAAGCTATGTAAGGGTTATTGTTGAAGAATTACCCACACATATGTTATGCAAATAAAATAAAAATTTAAAAAAAATAAAAAAAAATAAAATATGATCAGAGTATGCAGTCAGGATGATGAGAGAGTGATGGTTGGAGAGAAAAGTTGGAGGTTATGGAAAGATAAGATAGAAATAATAAAAATAGGAAAAGAGAGGGAGAAAGTGGAAGTGGGAGGACAGGAAGAGGAGGGGGGGAATGTGGCAATTATCTTCAAATATTAGCGAGATAGTGAATGTATTCTATCACATTCCAAGATTTTAGCACCAACAGGTACAAATGGAAGGGAGATAGATGTCCACTCAACATAAGGAAGAACCTTCTAAAGATTAGAGCTGTCAAGACATGGAATGTGCTATCTCCCAGTAACTTGAAGTATTCAACACAGAGGTCCAATGACCATTTGTCACGTGGATAAAATGGATGCCTGCATTGAGGTCAGAGATGACTAAGGTCCCCTCCAAATCCAATATTCTTTATCAGCTCTACTATGAAATTGGATTCTTAGCTTAATGATATGCATGACTGGATATGTGTGAATAGAAATCACTTTTTTTCATTCTTTGAAAATAAACAGCTCAGTTTCCATAGCATAATTATTATAATTATGAATGTAAAAATTCATATCTAACTAAACAAATCATGAACAACCATGGAACAGTATTTACAACTTTGTGCCTCATTTGTATTGACAGCCATCATTTCCACTCAATAAACTAACAAATTCAGTGTTTTGTGTGTGTTTTTTTTATCTTAAGCATAGGGGTTTGCTTGTTTTGTTTATCTACAAGTATTTAGACTTTCACAGATTCAAACTGCAACAGAAAATAAGCAGATATACAAAAGAAATTTTCTTAAGCTGTCATTTCATTCTTTGCTCTTTTCAAAAAGTAGCTTCATGTTGAATTAGTAAATATACTGAGGTCCCTCAAAGTCAGGGATTGGACTAAAGGTATTCAAATTCTTTCTGTAGAAGGAAAGGGCATAAACACAGAGGACAAAAGTAATAGGATAAAGGAGTGGTGTATGAACAAAGGAGCTGAAAGGCATTAAGAACCCACATACTTTAGAGCTTTTCCTTTTCAAAAAAACAAACTAAATCTTTGCACAGAAAAATGAAGGGAAGGAGACAGACACAAGAGACAGAGAAAAGGTCAAGAACAAAAAACTTTTATTAAGCACCTACTAAATGTTCTAAATGGGTCACAAGGTGGTGCTATAGAGTGCCAAGCCTCAAGTTGGGAAGTCTCTTCAGTTTCAAATCTGACTTTCAGAGCCAATTGGAACAACTAAACAACCAAAAGTGTTCTAAGAGCTAGATGGGAGGAATGTGTTTATTTACAAGTGTTCACTTGGGGTCTTCTTGGCAAAGGAACCATTTCCTTCTCCAATTCCTTTTACAAATAAGAAAACGAGGCAATAGGGTTAAATGACTTGCTCAGGAACACAAAACTAGTGTCTAAGATGAGATTTGAACTCAGGACTTCCTGACTCTACTACACCACCTACGTTCCCTTTATTTACAAATAGAAACAAACACACACACACACACACACACACACACACACACACACAAGTTGGTGATGTCTGGTTACAGAAATTATAGAAAAAAGGATTAAGGAAGTGGCTTAAATTTTTTTTACTAAATGTCAACAATTAATTGCGGCATTTTGCTAGGCAACTTAAAAATAAGATTTTTAAAAAGGTTTGCAAGATTGAAAAATTTTTTCATTTACTAATAACTGAAACACGAAATATTGAGACATTTAGAAAAGAGAGAAGAAAGAGGGAGAAAATTTGCAACTCAAAATCTTACAAAAATGAATGTTGAAAACTATCTTTACGTGTAACTGGAAAAAAATAAAATATTAAGTACAAAAAAGTATCAAAACTGAAGAAATCTAACATTTATATTCATTTCCATAACTACATCCTATAATCTCTACAATAAATATTGGGAAATTAATTCTCATGTCTTTTCTGAGGGACCAGTTTTAGTCTTTGTGGTTTTAACATATTCAATGTTGAACATTTTATGTGTTATTCTTTCTAGTGTACTTTTTTCTTATTTGGCTTTCTTCCCTTTACATCAGTTCATGTAATTATCTCCATGATTCTCTATATTTATGATATTCATTATTTCTGACAAGATGGTAAAATCCCACTACATTAATGTTACACTACATTATATTAATTACAAAATTGTTTAGATATTTTATGATAAATGAACATTTTCTTTGTTTAAAAAAAATGTGGTACCAACAGAATAGTCATCCAAAAGTATTCACTAGTTGGACACATAATTTAATGGATAGATAGTGGGACTTACAGTCGGCAAGCCCTGGATTCAAATCCCACCTTGAATACTTACCAGCTGAATGATCAAAAATAAGTCACCTAACTTCTCCAAAATTCAGTTTTATGTAACATCTACCTTGCAGGGTTAATGTGAGGCTCAAATGAGATAATGCATATAAAGTACTTTGAAAACATTAAAGCACTAGATAAATGTCTATTTGAAGTGTGTGTTGATTTTCTTCTTGTACCTGTGATTTCACAGAAGAACATCTAAAGAGAAAATGTTACCCATTAGTATATGACTTCAATGATACTCCAAGTTAAAAGAGAGTTGACTAGGGCACTGAGAAGTTAAGTTTTACTTGGGCAATATCAAAAAGTCAGCTTATATCAAGATCTGGGTTCAATTCCCACATCTTCCTAATTTAACGACGATGGATACTGAGGATAACTATAACGATGGTGGTGGCAGCATCATGCTAGACATTGTCAGTGGTTAAATTGTCACTTCTTACACACTGGAAACAATTTGAAGCATATAGCAAACTCACAGCGATTGATGATATATTAGGGACTAAAAGAATTAGAACTGGAAAGACCCTTACAGATCATCTAGTCTTCCCACTACAGAAATCCCACCTATAACATTTATCTATCCATCTATCAATCTATCTATATGATATGACATTATAGGTTATATTAACAATATAATTAATAATATATCCTATATTATATGTTATACTAATATAATATGCTATCTGATATTACATATGTGTAATCTCTGTAATATTGATAAAGATTGTCATTAATTCATTTCCCCCCTCTAAGAGTCAGGACATTTCAAACACATGGTACCAAGGCTGACAATAAGTAGAATAGATGCTTTAAGTAGAACAATTCTTTTTCTAGCAGTGATGATAGGTGTGCATTTGAAACATATCAATACTTTGTCTCCTGGTTCTCCTTATGACATATACAGACCCAGGTCAGGAGTAGATTCAATCTTTAGCCATAAAATGGCACAAAATGAACTGGATTCATTATTTATCAAAGTCATGATATTGGCTTCATAAGCAACATATATAAATGTCTTGGACAACTAAGCTAACTAGGCAAAAACAAATAAGCAATACTATATAAAAGCAAAGCCCAATTTGCAGTTTTATAAATGAATTAGATAAATAAGTGAATAAATTACCCTAGCAAATATATATAGTTTGATAAGGAAACTTACTATATTCTATATCATCCTGAGCTTGAATTCCCTTTTATTGCTAAAATTCTATGATCCCCTAGAGCTTGGTTTCTTCTTCCATAAAATGAGAGGGGTTGGACTAAAAGACCAACAATTATTTTTTTAATTGACCTTGAAAGAATAGAGATGCCAAATATTCACAAAGTTTTGATTGAAATACTTATCATTTTTTGTAACAAATTCACAGAACTAAGTTAAGAACTCCTGGCTTTTTAGGAAGCACTGACCACATAAGAAACTCTATTACCAAAATGCTATCTACTAGAGAGGAAGTAGTGACTACCCTCTAATTTGGGGGTTAGAGAAAAAGATGAGTATTAACTAACTACTTATTTTTTCACAACTCATTTTCAGTGCAATTTCATTGTTTCACCCTAAAGCACATATGTGTACTTTGCATAATTCTGTTTGTTCTTCCCCTTTAATTACTGTAAAAATAATCATTTAGCATCCAACTTTATATTTCCTTCAAAACTGCTGATATTTCAAATACACAAAGCCTTTCCCTTCATCTTAGAAAAGGGAGAGGGAATGAAAGAAAAAAAAAAACCTTAAAAATCACAATCTCTGACATAACTCAGCCAGGGCAAAAGGCAATTCCAGGTTGATTCCAAAATAGGAGGCAGAAGCTTTGGAGACCTTGCTGAGGTGTACTGTTATTCCAGGTCAAAGGGCCTTGCTGGAAATACAACACTTCATATATTTAAGCTCTTTGATCCCCATGCTAAAAGACAGGATTATAGAATTTTAAAGTTTGAGAAGATTCTAAAGCTCAACTGGGGCCCAATGGAAAAGAAGAACCAATCAATAAGCATTTATTAAGCACCTACTAAAAGCCAGATATTATATATCAGGTGCTGGAGAATCAAAGGTAGGAACAAAACAATCCCTGCCAAGCATAGTAGCACAGTTCTAGGATCCCAGCAACTAAGGAAGTCTGAGGTCAGTGGTTCCCTTGAGTTTGGGAGTTCTGAGCAACAACAGAGCTGAAATCAGTTGGAAGTCCAAAGCTATGTTGGATACCAATGTGGTGAGTCTCCTGGGAGTGGAGGGACAACAAGCTTCCTGAAGGGAAAAGCAGCTCAAATCAAAAATAGCTAAGAGGCTAAAGTTTTTGTGCCCATCAGTATTGGGGCTGAGCTAGTGAGTTGTATTTCCAGCCTGAACAAGATGACAAAGAAACAATAAAAATTAAAACAATACAAATCTCTGAGAAACAGTCCTTCACCAGGATGGGACAACAGGAACCACAACACACATATCAACATATGCAAAATAAACATATAGTAATTTTAGGAGGGAAGCTCTAGCAGAGCTAAGTGGGCCATGGGGGAAGGAACAAAGGCAGGACATTATAGAAGGCCTCCCATGACACTTGAAATTATTCTAAAAGGAAAATAGGAATTCTATGAGGCAAAGGAGAAAAAGTACTTTATTTCAGGCATGTGGACAGCCTGCACAAAAGCATGGAATATCATATGTAAAGAAGAGCTAGACTACAGTCAGTCTGGCTGGACCAGAGAGGGCAAGAAGGAGAGAAAGGTGCATTAAGGCTAGAGCAGTTAAGTGGCACAGTAGATACAGAGAGTGTTGGACTGAATTCAAATTTAGCCTCAGATACTCTCTAGTTGCATGACCCTACGCAAATCATTTAATCCCATTTGCCTCAGTTTCCTCATCAGTAAAATTAGCTAGAGAAGGAAATGGCAAACCACTCCAGTATCTTTGCCAAAAAATAAACAAATCCAAATGGCATCATGAAGTCATACATGACTAAAATGAATGAACAACATAAAGAAGAAATAATAAGGTTAGTAAGGCAGGTAGGGACCAAGTTATGAAGGGGTATAAATTATAAACTGGGAAGTTTGTATTTGATTCTACAGTAATATAAGCCTACCAGAGCCTCTTGGGCAGGAGAGTGACAGGATCAAATCTATTCTTTAGGGATGAAATTTTTACCACTTCATGGAAGATGGTTTGGAGAAGAGAGACTTGAGGAAAGGAGAACAATAAGAAATCTATTACTTTATACATTTTGATTACATGAAATTAAAAAAAATCTTTGCAAAACAAAATAAATGCAGCCAAAATTAGAAGGAAAATAGAAAGATGGGGAGCAGATTTACCATGGTTTCTCTTATAATGGCCTCATTTCTCAAATATATAGGGAAGGGAACCAAATTTATAAAAATATGAGCCATTCCCTAATTGATAAATTTTCAAAGGATATGAACAGGCTATTTTCAGAATAAGAAATCAAAGCTTTCAACAGCCACAGGAAAAAATTGCTCTAAATCACTACTGATTAGAGAAATGCAAATTAAAATAACTCTGAGATACCATCTCAGACTTATCAGATGACAGAAAAAGAAAATGATAAATGTCGGAAGGGATTAGGAAAATTGAGGCATTAATATAATGTTGGTATAGTTGTGATCTGGTGCAACTATTCTGGAGAATAATTTAGAATAGCCAAAAGGCTATAAAACTGTGCATATCTTTTGATCCAGCAATATCTACTAGATCTATATCCCAAAGAGATCAAAGAAAACAAAAATATAGCAGTTCTTTTTGTGATGGCAAAAAATTGAAAATTAAGGGATGTCCTTCAATTGGTAATGACTGAACAAGCTATGGCATATGAATGTAATAGAATATTATTGTGCTATACAAAAAGATGAGGATGGTTTCAGAAAAACCCAGGAAGACTTCTATGAACTCATGCAAAATGAACTAAGCAGAACCAGAACATTATACATGGTAACAACAATATCGTAATCATGATCAGCAGTGAAAGATTTGAGTTCTCTAATCAAAACAATGATCTAAGACAATTCCAAAGGACTCAAGATGAAAAATGTTATCCATCTCCAGGAAGAGAACTGATGAGCTCAATGAAGTTAAAGCATACTTTATTTTCTTGCTCTCAATATATGTCCATGGGTCTTCTTTTGTAATATGGCTAATTATGGCAATAAACAAACAATAGTCCATGTGAGAGCTGATATTGGCTGGAATTAGTAGTTGGTTGTGTAGAAAAAAGAGAAAGGGGAATATATATTGTGGATATAGAATCGACAAGATTTGGTGATTCAATGGATATTAAATGAAGTGTTTTACTCAGTTATAAAGATAAAGTTAGTACCAGAAATAGACCTTTAAGTTAGATCTCCAAATCCCTAGTTCAAAACTCTTTCTACCATACTACATACTAATGAGGAAGTTTAATTCATTCATCTTTCATTTTCCTCTTGAGAAGAGATTATAAATGATGCTTTTTTCTATTCTCTTTCCCTCCACACCCTCAAGGAAGCCTATCATGATTTGCACCAGATTTGAAAACAACGCATAAAAATAATAAATTGGCATGTTTTGGACTAAGAATGCCCACTTTTAATTTGTAAAATCATATAAGGCCAAATTGTTACTACCAGCAAAATCATTTTCCTCAATTTTATCATCTCTATGAGAATAGATTAATGTTGCCTAGGCTCTTAGATTCAGAGGATACATTCAGCAGACACCATGTCCTCAGTATATATTTGAAATGATTTAGAAGTCCAGATAAAAAGGTTATATTAAGTTATGTGCAAGTGCTTTCTGGAATATAACAGACACCACCAGTAAATGCAACCACTGGCTTTATAAACAATGATGAATTCAGATAGGAAATTAGCTTGTCCGCCTTTAGCTATTAAGGTGCCTAATAACACTGCTGAAAGAAAGTCATGGCATGTTGCTATTGAATGCAGCCTTACATCCAAGCATGACTTAACAAAATCAAATAGAAAGCTGGGGACAGAGTAAAGAGTTTTGGACTTGGGAGCCATGAACCTTGAGTTCAAATCCCAAATTTGTCTCAACAACCAGTGAAATCATAGGAAATTCACTCAACCTTTCTAGGCTGGTTTCCTCACCTGTCAAATAAGCCTATACTATTTTACAACTGAAGTCTCTTCCAGCTCTAAAACATATATCCTATAGTCAACTTCTGCATGGATCTTAGATCCAACCTGGAGCGGTTACATGGGTCGAGTGCAAATATATAAATACAGTCCTGGTAGTTAACAAGTCATCTTCTTCATGAAAATAAAAATGACTTGAAACAGGAAATTGTGATATCCTATTATGTTTCAAAATCAGGGAGGGGAACAAAATATTCAAGTACATCAGAAAACCAGTAACCAACAATTTTTTTTCCCTTTTAAATAACAGGAAACTGTTCGATTGTGTTTGTAGTTAAGGAGCAAAAAGAATCTCTTTCTGGCTCCCAATCTCAGGTTATTCCAGAAAACCTCAAATGCTCTTGTTATGTGAACAAGCTAGTCTGCCAACATTAATACAAACACAAGTCACACTGGTCACCTATCAGATCTCCTCATTTTAGCAACTCTGTGTTATGTGCAGATCTGTGGTATGTGCTTATGCTTTCAGAGAGGAATTTTCAAATAGCAGAGGGGAAATGTATTCAACTGGATATCACCTTTCTTATTTCCATTTATGTCCAAGTGAAACAATAACTCTTCTAATAAACACAACTAAGTATAAGGACCTTAAAGGATTTCATATTTAAATAGCAAACTCTATACATGGTTAGAAACTCCTTCTAACTTGCTGGGAGGAAAATATTAATTCTCATTTTTCTTTTAAAAAAGTGTCAATTCTCTTTGTATATATTTAGAAGAATAAAATACTATTAAAATAAGATAATGATAATGATAAAAAATAAAGAATATTTTATAAAGTTAAAAAAGGCAGATTACAGAAATGTAAACAAAGAGCATCAAGAGACCTCAGAAGTGACTTGGTTCAACCCATTCTTTTTTTTTAGTGAACAAATTCCTTAATGTCACTCTTTTTTTTGTGTCAACGCCTTCATTTTATGAAGATATGAAAACTGAGGCTTAGAGGTCAAAGTCACGTAGGTAGTAAATGACAGAGACAAGATATGAACCCAGTTCATTTGACTCCAAATGTTCTCTTTATAAGTACCTTGAGTTCAATTCCAATACTGACATCTTATATAATGAATCTGAAATGATTCAGCTTTTATTTTAATCCATGAAATTAAACAAAAACTCTAACTTGTAGTTTAAAATAAGCCTTTAAATATCAAATATTCCCAAAAATATGAACTGTGAGAACAACCAAGTAAATTTACTTTTTTTTCCAGTTAAAAAAAAAAATGAAAGCTGACTGCGTTGTTGCATAAAGAACTAATAAGAATCTCTAGATTCTCTTTTGTGGCCAGTAATCAACTTTTACCAACTTCATGTCAAGCTGACCAAATTGGAGAACCTCATTATCAGTCTAAGTTTAGCTTGGGCACACCCCAAAAGATTTGGAGAAATAAATTTTCCCTAAAATATCCCCATGACCAAGGTCAGTTTTCCAGTTTACTTGAAAATCACATCAGAATGAAATGGTACCAAAGTTGACAACTTATAATGAAGAAAGAGACAATTATGCTATTATGAACCCTATCCTCTTCTGAATAATACATTTATATCTTGCAAATATGCCTCAAAAATTACAGCTTAATTATATAGTTAAGAGTCATGGAAAAGTAGTTTCAGAAGAAATGAAACTGAGGATCATCCAAAGGGCAATGAAGAAGTGTACAGAGACTGTGTGCAGGATGGAACATGTTCCAAACAAGGAATTATGAAAAGCAGCAATGTAAAATATGTCATTTTTAAATGTATGAGCAAGAAAGATAACCTAGTCTTGGGGAAATAGTGAGGGATGATCACTGGATAGCCTCAGCACTCTCACGGGTATCTTCTCAATGTCAAAATATAACAAGGAAGGTCTCTAGAACACAGGGTGATATCCTATAAGTTTACCCTTATATCAGCTCCAAGTTCAATACACTTCTAGGGGCAGCAGATGGGCTGAGTGTGTTATATGTGTCACTATCACTGATTGTGAACACCTGCAGACACAAATACAGTAGGCAAGCACAGTAAGACAAGGAAGAGTCATATAGTTAGCCAAGCTTGGGGGCATTGCAATCTACACTTCAGAGGGAATACTCATAGCAAAAAACTACCAGATTCATTTGAGTAATAATATGGGTTTCCCCTTCTACAGAAGGAGACATTGGAGTAGCTAATGGTGCAGTAGGTAGAATGCCAGGCTTATAGGAAGACCTGAGTTTAAATGTGGCCTCAGACTCTATCTGGGTGATTCTAGGCAAGTCACTTTACCCTGTTTGCCTCAGTTTCCTCATCTGTAAATTGAGCTGAAGAAAGAAATGGCAAACCATGGCAGTATCTTTGCAAGAAAACCTCAAATGAGGTCATGAAGAGTAGAACACAACTGAAACACATAAAACAAAAACAATGCAAGGCACATTACAAAAACTGTGTGTGTTTCTTGATATCCCATAGAAATGAGATTAGTTTGATCATTCCACTATTCAACAAAGATTACAAGGTATAACAAACAAACCCTTTGTTTGTATCTAAGGGTTTCAACCTATGAAATTCTGGTATACGTGTTGTTTACTAAATAGGATACAAGAAATTCAAGATGACTGGTTGAATAAATACAGTAAACACTCTGAGAAGTTCCATGCCTCCCAGTGAGACTATTATAACCCTTTTCCTTCCAACTTATGTCAGATTTTGAGAGGGCAGATCTGTATGCTGGGATGGAGCTACTAGGGAAACTTGTTCAAGGGATTTCATTTTGTAAATTCATTTTCCTCCCCCAGGAGTAAGTCATGGCAGCTTGCAGCAAAAGCACATAATAGAAACATACTGTGCTTACACTCAGATTAAGAGAAAGCCTATGGCCATGTTGTTTCTTCACCAATGCGGCAGAAGCACACATCTAGTTGTAAGTTCTTGCCGGGTGACCTGAGAGGAGAGTCCATAACACAAACCTTGTAAAAAACCTAAAATTAAATAGTCCCTGAATTCCAGAACTCAAACATGGAACCTTCTAAAGATACAAAGGGATTTTCCAATGCACATGCTCCTTGGATAATGAAGAGAATGTATCTACTTGGAGAGTAAAACCAGTGATTCACTAATATAAGGCAGATCTGAAGGAGGTTGCTTTCTCGAGAGTTTTATTTTCCAGGAAAGTCTACTCCATAAGGTGGGAATGTAAATATTGGGAGGATTGCATGAGACTCTTGTGTTAAATCAGACTGACCAGAATATCAAATCGTTACCCTTATATCAGCTCTAAGTTCTAGAGTGCAGCTGATGAGGTATTTGAGTGTTATATGTGTCTCTATATTTGGTTATGGACACCTACATAAGGAAGGTCTTTATCTCCTTATACAATTTCTGTGGGATAAAATAAAGACTGTTGTATTGTTTGTGTGATTTTGGTAAAAATAAGTACTTATACAGGATGTAAAAACTATATTAGCAACTTTTGGGGGAAATCCTAGCAAATACCATAATATAAATATACTAAGAAATTTTTCTGGAGTAACTATAGGTGAGAATGACAAGCCAAAGAAAAAAATCCACTCTTTGAGGTTCAGAGGTTTCTACATGAGCCCAGAATCATTAGGAGGTTATAGGCTACAAGGGACCAACTACATTAAAATTTAGATAAATCCTAAGTAAAAATATTTATAAATGAACCTTTTAAAAAAATTTTAAAGAGTCTATGAATAGGCTTTTTTAATTCTCCCTTTCAATTTTATATATTCATGTGTTTATAAAACAAAAATCTAGTCTTTCCAGCAAAAAGTCCTAAGATATAGCAAAGATTCTTCTAGCTAACCTTCTGCCACATAACAGCTGTTTCACAGAATTGACTGCTATAAACCATGCCAAGAACAGAAGGATAGTTTTAGTTCATATCTAGCTACTCTGAAAAATGTTTCATTACTGAAGTTTCCTGAATAGAGTAATGAGTGACAAGCTGAGCTGAGGTCTATATTCTAGTAATATCAAATTGGTAGCTGTGTTGAATTGGAGAAAAGAACTGGAATATTCTTCTCTCTTGCTAGAGATACTCAGGCCACATCCTAAATATCCATTCACTCAATAAGTGAAGTGCTGTGTTTTGGAGTATGGTCTCTATTTCTAGCAAGAGAGAATATCCAATTCTTCGCAGCTGCCAATTTAATATTACTAGAAGATAGATCTTAGCATGTCACTCATTCCCCTTCTGTGTGCTAGGGTTACTGTATTAAATACTAGAGATAGAAAGATAAAAATGAAATAGGTCTTGTTTTCAAGAGCTTATTCTATAGGACAGTGTGTGTGTGTATACACACACACATGCATATATATATATACACATATATATACATATAAATACATAAATACACACAGAGAGCAAAAAGAGTTATTTTCAGAAGGAGAGGGCAGTAGCAACTGGGTGAGGGGTCAGAGAAAGTCAAATATGAGAGGCTTTACTTAAACTGCAGCACAAATTTAGGAATTCTAAAGAGAAAGTATATAACTATATATATATATATGCATATATATATACATGGAGAATTCTAAGGAAAAAGTATATTTCAGTAATGGGGGACAACCCATGGAAAAACATGGAGACCGAAGAATGAATATTACGTCAAAGGAATAAACTAGTAAGCCAGTCTGGTTGAATGTAAAGTATGTGAAGGAGAGTCATATGCAATAAACCTAGAAAGACTGGAGACAAATTGTATGAGGCTGTAAAGGCCTGAGGGTTTTACATTTTATTTTAGAAGCAATATGACATCACTGGACATTTCTGGAGTTTCCTGACCAGGGGAATGAGTGACATGCTAAGATCTATCTTCTAGTAATATTAAATTGGCAGCTGCGAAGAATTGGAGATTCTCTCTTGCTAGAAATAGAGACCATACCCCAAAACACACCACTGACAAAAACTGACAGTAATTCATCAAGAAAAAGTGGTAGTTATGGCCTATTAGTGTACTAATAGTGTAAATGTGGAAGGATGCCCTATCTAGAAATGTAGCCTTCATCTCCTGCAAGGCAAATCTAGAAGTAGAAATTATATATCCATTGGATGTAATTTTCAGAAATTTAACCTTTATTCAAACATACACTATTTCACAATTGAGTTACCTAAGCTATGGGGAATCACTTTGAGAAAATCTATTGAGATATGAAATTATTTCGCTTCAAGTACTTTCCCCAAGTAGGTGGTAATTTCCCACCTGAAGAAAACTGGCCAAATCATAGAATCACAGATTGTTTGCATTAGAAGGACCCTGAGAAATCTAGAGGATAGTTAGGTGGTGCATTGGATAGAGCACTGGCCCTGGAATCAGGAATTCTTATCTTCATGAGTTCAAACCCAGCCTCAGACACTTACTAGCTGGGTGACTTTGAGCAGGATTATTAACCCTGTTTGCCTTGAGATTGTCATCTTTGAAAGCAGCTGAAGAAGGAAATATATGGCAGATCACTCCAGCATCTTTGATAAGGAAATGCCAAATGAAATTGGATACGACCGAAAAAATTTTCTCTGATAAAAACCTCATTTCCAAATTATATAGAACTCATTCAAGGAAAAGAGCAATTCCCTAAAAGATAATGGTAAAAGAATATGAACAGGTAGCTTTCAAAGGAAAAAAATCCAAATTATCAACTGTCATGTGAAACAAAAGTTCTAAAAATTAAAAAGATGTAAATTAAAACAACTCTAATTCTTCCTCGTGCTCATTAGATTGACAAAGATGACAAAAAAGGAAAATGACAAATGTTGGAAAGGCTGAAGAGGGGGAAAAAAAAGCACATTGATACAGTAGAGGTGGTTCTGTGAATTTGGCCTGTCATTCTGAAAAGCAATCTGAAATTATGCCCAGAATATTACCACAATTTACTTATAATGGATCTTTCTCCAAGTGCTTCCAATCCTACATGTTTAAAATTCATTTTTTCCCAATTAGTAAATATTTGTTTTCCCTCCCTCCAGTACTTGATAATGAAACACAAAAAGAAAAGAAAAGGAAAACAAAACTTTTCTAAAAGTTTGAATATTCAAGCAAAACAAATTCCCACATTAGCCATGTCCAAAAATCTATATCTCATTCTATATCTTGAATCTATCACCTCCTTATTAAGAGATAGGTAACAGATTTTGTCACCAGTCACTTGGAATTATAGTTGGTCTTTGGACTGATCATAATTCTTAAGTCTTTTTTAACAATTGTTTATTTGTTTTTAGAGGATTGTTGTTAAAACTAGATCTATTTCCCAAAGATACCAAAGAAAGAGAAAAAAGACCATATGTACAAACATATTTATAGAAACTTTTGTAACGACAAAAAATGGAAAGTACAGAGGTGTTTCTAATAAAGATTAGCTAAATAAGCTACAATATATAAATATAATGGAATATTATTGAACCACAAGAAAAGATTAAAGATATGGTTACAAAGAAACCTAGCAAGATTTGTATAAATTAGTGTCAACTGAAGTGAGCAGAATCAGAAGAACAATTATAACAACAATCCTCTAAAAACAAATAAACAATTGTTAAAAAAGACTTAAGAATTATGATCAGTCCAAAGACCAACTATAATTCCAAGTGACTGGTGACAAAATCTGTTACCTATCTCTTAATAAGGAGGTGATAGATTCAAGATATAGAATGAGATATAGATTTTTGGACATGGCTAATGTGGGAATTTGTTTTGCTTGAATATTCAAACTTTTAGAAAAGTTTTGTTTTCCTTTTCTTTTCTTTTTG
Source organism: Myrmecobius fasciatus (assembly GCA_023553655.1). Lineage (NCBI taxonomy): Eukaryota > Metazoa > Chordata > Mammalia > Dasyuromorphia > Myrmecobiidae > Myrmecobius > Myrmecobius fasciatus. The sequence goes on from JAJPUD010004085.1 coordinate 124,852, forward strand.
TGTTTCATTATCAAGTACTGGAGGGAGGGAAAACAAATATTTACTAATTGGGAAAAAAATGATTTTTAAACATGTAGGATTGGAAGCACTTGGAGAAAGATCCAAGTATGAATACTAGTTCTGCCATTGAATTGCTGTGTGAGCAGCTAGGTGATACAGAGAATACAGTTTGGGCCTGAATTTAGGAAAACTCACCTTCCTGAGTTGCAATCAGGCCTCAGATACTTATCAAATGACCCTGGACAAGTCACATAATACTATTTGCTTCAGTGTTCTCATCTATAAAATGAACTGGAGAAGGAAATGGCAAACTACTCCAGTATCTCTGCCAAGAAAACCCCAAATGGGGTCATGAAGAGTTGGATACAACTGAAAGAATTCAACAATAATGACTATGGGCAAGTCATGGAACCACAGATTTAGAATCAATTTAGAAATGATTCAGTCCAGAATTGTCAGACTTGGGGCCCAAGAGATCAGGAGCCAGATTAGAATATAATTGAAGAATGTTTAACAAAGTAAAGAAAAATAAGACAAATATAATGATAATTAAAGGTTTTCTAAATAATATGTGGCTGCCTAGACCTATTTCTGAGTTTGGCATCATTGATCTAGTTCAACCTTTTCATTTTACAAATGAGAAAAAAACAAGTGTTGAAGAATACAAAATCAATATTGTATGCATTTTAGACTCATCTGGCAGAAAATTAAATTCATCATTTATCTTTATCCAATTTATCGCTAATCCATATCCAAGGCATTTTTAATCAGAGATGTCCAAAATGGCATAGTCTCTCATGCTCTCTAACATGACTGTTCCAAGATGATTTCAGGTAACATTTATAGGATTGCTAAGGAAGAAAATCACAATGTACAATAATACAATTCTGGCCAAACATTCAGAATAGTGAAGCAACCAAGTCACTGTTCAGTTCTTCCTGGACTATATATCCCAGGAGATATGAATGGGGTTACTCCCAATAGATCTAGCTCTATAATCTAAAGACGTGGGCAGGAGGTGCAAATGGTGCCTCCTTTTCAGAGGAAAACAACACTTCCCTTGGGTGGTTTATCTTAAGCCAGAAAGCAATGATTTTATATAAAAAAGAGTTAAATTAGCTTATATTTAAAACTATTTCCTGAAGAGAGGCCTTAGAAAAAGAACTTCTGTTCTCATTTTTCTAAAAGGAAAAGTCTGAAAAGAGTATTAAGTTGAGAAATATAATTTCTTAATATTCTAGAAAAACTAAAAAAGAGACTTTTTTCCACAAAAAAAAAAGATAAAAGGGTTAAGACATATCTAAGGGCAAGTAAGTTAGCAGAGTCAACATTTGAATGCAACTCCTCTGATACAAATAAAATAGAATGATACCCCATCACACTGCCACAACTTCTCTAAGCTTATTATCTCATCTGCAAAATAGGTATACTCATGTTTTCTACCATATTTCATACGATTATTATAAGTGTTTTATAAACTATAAATTGCTAACTCCCCAAGGCCTGACACATACAAATGTTTAATAAATATTTCCTGTTTGACTAATGTGAACAGTTATTACTGCTATTTTCTAAATCAAGAGTTCCTAAGCTGGAGTCTGTAAACTTTCTGAAAAAAATATTTTAATAAATTCCTTTTGATATAATTAATTTCCTTTGTAATCCCATGTATTTTATTTTGTGCATTTTTAAAACCACTTTCCAAAGGTGTCCAAAGGCTTCACCAGACTGCCAAAGGGGTCCATGATGAAATTAAGAATCCCTATCCTAAATTCTCTCACTTGATGTTTTCCCTTCCCAATCTCTATATCTTTATACTTGTTTGAATTAAATAGTTCAATTCAATACTTATCTTCTATTGTTGAAGGCCTCAATTATTTTCATGTTACGTACCTCATGTCAAACACTAATCCAAGATGGCAGCCACAGCCAACATCTTCCTTCTCTGTTTCTACTGACCTGCTGATGAAGAAGCTGGAGGAAGTCACATTATCTAACTTTAACCAGGCCCTCTTAGCATCAAGACTATACTTTAATTCCTCCTTAATTGATTCCCTATCTCTAATCCCACAGAAGCTGTTCCAAATCTTCTTCCTTCAAGCCTCCCATCTATCTCCCTTCCTAACACTATTCTCAACTGAGGACCTTGCCTCTTATTTTACTAAGAAAATTGTACCATGGCACTTCTTAGTGAGGTGATTCAGGCTAATTCCAATGTTCTTGTGATGGAGAGAGCCATCTACACCCAGAAAGAGAACTGTGGGAACTGAATGTGGATCACAACATAGCATTTTTATATTTTTTGGTTGTTTTTTTGCTTGCATTTTATCTTCTTTCTCATTTTTTTCCTTTTTGATTTGATTTTTCTTGTGCAGCAAGACAATTGTATAAATATGTATGTATATATTGGACTTAACATATATTTTTACCATGTTTAACATATATTGGATTACTTGTTATCTAGGGGAAGGAATGGGGAGAAAGGGGAAAATTGGAACATAGGGTTTTGTAAGAGTTAATGTGGAAAAAATTGAAAATTAAAAAGCTTTAATTAAAAAAAACTTTGAAAAAGAAAATTGTACCCATTTACCATAAGCTTGTTTTTTCTCTTCTCTTCATCTCAAAACCTCTTGATATCATTCATTCTTTTCTTTTCCCTCAGTCTCTGACCATAAGGAAATCTTTCTCTTTGCCAAGGCCAATTCTTGTAGATGTGCCTCCTCAGCTCCCAGAGGTTTAATTATTATATCTCTGTAGAAGACTCACAAATCTCTATGTTCAACCTGCCTTCCCAGGGCTCTAGGCCTTTTGGACATTTCCAACTGGATGTCCTAGAGATATTGCTAACTCAACCTCTGAGTTCCTTCCAGATCTAAAACAATGATTTATCATTTTCTACGTCTACAGAACTCACTATTTCCCCCAAAAGAATCCACTCCTCTTCTAAACTTCTTAATTTTGTTGAAGGTACCACCACATTTTGAATTTTCTTAGATTCAATTTCAATATTATTCTTTTTTTTAATTAAAGCTTTTTATTTTCAAAACATATACATAGATAATTTTCAACATTCATTCTTGTAAAACTTTGTGTTCCAATTTTTTCCCTCCCTTCCATCTTTGATATGACATCTTTATCACTCCCCTTACTAGTAGTATCCTCTACTTAATTACCATATATTTAACTATCTTTCATTTATTGTTATTTATGCTGTTTATACTCTTAAATGTACTTGTGATTATCCCTTTGAGGGCAAGCGTTATTTATTCTGTTTATACTATTAAATGTACTTGTGGTTATCCCCTTGAGGGCAAGGGTTATTTCATTATTCAAAGTCCTAACTCCTAGCATGATGACTGGCAAATAGTATAATAACTTTTGTTGACTGATTGATAAATGGTATTTTTAAAGGACTTGCAAATGAAGAATTGAAATTAAATTTTCCTATTAGCACAGTAATCAGAAGCCAGTATAAACTGACCTTAGCATGGAGGAAGAAAATGTTACCCAAATCTAGCTATAAAAGTAATCCCAGAATCAAATCAATTCAAGATATTTTCATCACAATGGAAATTAACCAAGGGACTTTTGTTGTAATATCTAAACTCCAAGAAAGATTTTAAAAGAAAAGAGAGGTCCTCTATTTATGGAAAGTCTGTGGCCAGGCTAACAATTCTACTTGGGAGAGAAGATCTAAAAAAGAAAACTAAGCAACAAGATATCGAGAGGAAAACAAACATTAGCACTTCCTCCTACTCAAGCTCAGCTCCTTCAGGCTTCCCCTCTCTCAAATTGTTATGGCTAATGAAGAAAATTAGGTGGGTGGAGAGAAATAAAAGGGAATCAGAAATTTTCAGGAATCAAAAATAATAGGGCAGGAGGTATTTTGCTATTTTACAGCACAAATTAATTAACAGCTGAATAAGGTTAAAATGAAAAAAATTCAATTAAACCAAAAGTACATGAACAATACACTCTGATAGCACTCAAGTCGGCTAACTACTGAATTCTGCCTACTTATGGGAGAAACACTTTGCAAGAAAGTCAAAAGAAGAAGAATGAATGTGTAGGCTTAAAACAAAAGTTAAAATTAGGATGAATGTATATCTTAAGTCTAAACTTAAGGCCATTTACCATTTAAGTCTAAATCAATCTAAGTATGACATACATTTATTCTTATTTCAACTCTTGTTTTTCACCTCAAAATCAAAACATGTATATATATATAAACATAAGTACCTACATATGTGCAGATTTTGACAAGTTTGCCCTATATAATACATCATTTGCTAATGTATTCATATTTGTGAATACTAGCAGAAAAATCAGCAAAATCTATCTGATTAATATCTGCATCTTCCTTCCAAACTTTTCTTCAATTTTAGATCATTATAGTCATCCATTGAGTAAAACAAAACTCAATCTATATAAGTATCCCATTTCAAAATCAAGGAAGTGATTTCATCATTGATCTTCATCAAGGAACTTTATTGACGTTCTTTTCTAAATTAGTAAGTAATTGTGATACAAATTGTTAATTAAGAGAACAAGTTAATCCCAGTTGGAAAATCATAAATCAATACAACTAATTGGCATTAAGACTGATTTACTGACATTAATGGTTCTTAACAAACTGTTAAAGAAAGCAATTATCGAATATCCTCTCCCATATGGAAGACAAATAAATGGAGACCTTGATGACCCCACTTGAAAACCATTCTGAAACTGCCAAGAAAATAAAAACAAATCTAGAATTTTCTCCACAAAATCTGTGTGTGCCCTTGGCTTTAAAAAGTACAGCATTTTTATGTAACTATTGACTTTGCTTCAAGTTATCACGTCAGTGAATACAACTGCAGAAGATAAATCTTACACAACACTGAAAGGTTGTGTAACCTCTACACCTTTTTATTATTCACCTCATGGGATTTGTGAAGCAAAAGCAAAGCTATCCAATACTAAAAAGCTAAAAGTAGATTATACTTTATGAAGGTTTAGGTTTTTTCCCTACTCAGATTTGGAAATTGGTCCTCTACCAGTATGACTAGTTCTTCCAAAAAAAAAGAAATATTTAAAAATATCATTGATATCAAGCTGTAAAATAACCTTATGACTTCTGGGGGTTTTTTTTAAGGTCGTAGTGGGCCTTAGCTGTTGCCCCTATGCTTTAGATATAGTGACAGCAGGTGGCAGCAATGTGCCACACTTGTGCAATACCTGTGGCATTAATATGCCCTTCTCAGATTTAAATTGATGGATCACCTTATCCAAGCCCACTCAGATTTCACCATCAATTTTCCATGCCATTTTGATTTTCCTCAGTAGAATAGAAATGTACTTTTAGTTCTGTATCCAGAATAGCTAATATATATTAGGCCCTTAATAAATGCTTATTGAATAAATGAATGACCTAGGCAGAGGATACACACACACACACACACACACACACACACACACACACACACACACAGATACATACACACCTACACACATACATTTGTGGGTGTTGTTCAGTTGTTCAGTCTTGTCCAACTTATCATGATCCCATAGACCATAGCATGTCCAGGTCCATCTGTCCTTCATTATCTCCCCAGGTCTGTCCAAGCTCATCTCCATTATTTCCATGACATTATCCATCCATCTCATCCTCTGCCATCCCTTTCTCTTTTTTACCTCAATCTTTCTCACCATCAGTTTTTTCCAAAGAGTCTTGACTTCTCATTATGTGGTCAAAATATTTAAGCTTCAGTTTTAGTATTTGTCCTTCCAATGAATAGGGTTCATTTCTTTAAGTATTGACTGATTTGACTTTCTTAATGCCCAAAAAACTCCCATAAGTATTCTTCAGCCACAGTTTGAAAGCACTGATTGGGCACTGTACTCAGCTTTCCTTATAATCTAACTCTCACAGCCACATATACATTGCCATTGAAAAAAACATTTGACCATATGGACCTTTGTCTCTGCTTTTTAGTATGCTGTCCAGATTTGCCCTAGCTTTCCTTGGTTGCAGTCACTATCTGCAATGATCTTTAAGCCCAAGAATATAAAATCTGACACTACTTTTTTTTCTCTATTTGCCAGAAAGTGACGGGATCAGATGACATGAACTTAGTTGTTTGTTTTGTTAATGTTAAGCTTTCACTTCTCTTTCACCCTCATCAAGAAGCTTCTTAATTCTTCACTTTCTGTCATCAGAGTAGCATGTGCAATCTGTATAACTGAGGCTGTTCATTTTTCTCTCAGCAACCTTAATTCTATCTTTTGATTGATCCAGTATGGCATTTCACCTGATGTATTCTTCATAGGTTAAATAAATAAAATGACAATATGCCTCCTTGTCATACTCCTTTCCCAGTCTTGAACCAATCAATTGTTCCATGTTCAATTCCAATTTCTGCTTCTTGACTTGCATGAAGGCTCCTCAGGAGATAAGTAAAAAGATAAGCTACTCCTATCTTTATGAAGATTTGCCACAGTTTACTGTGAGCCACATAGTCCAAGGCTTTAGTGTAATTAATGAAGACATATTTTTCTGGAATTTACTTGCTTTCTCCATAACCCAACAAATGTGGGCAATTTGGTCTCTAGTTCCTCTGTCTCTTTGAAAGCAAACCTTCACTTCTGGTGATCCTTGGTTCATATATTGGTGAAGTCTAACCTGCAGAATCTTAAGCATAACCTTGCTGGTATGTAAAATGAATATAATTGTTAGACATTTGGAACACTCTTTGGCATTCTTCAGGACTGGGATATAAACTGACCTTTTCCTACTCAGGGGATGCATGTAAATATATATACATATATGTGTATACTTATACATATATGTATTCTACCAAACTCAACTTGTCAAACACCATCTTCTCTCAAAGACCTTGATTTTCCTATTTCTGTTAGTGACAGGACTAGCCATTCAGACTCAAAAATATAATTATCTTTGGATGGTGATTAAGAGGTACCAAATCAGTTATCAAACTCTGTTAATATTACCTCTATAATTTTTCTCATAAGGCCTACCTATGTTCCCCTGCCACCACCTCAATTCAGGCCATCATTATATCTCATCCACAATATTCCAAAAAGCTCATGTTAGACCTTGAGTCTCCAATCTCTTTTCCTTCTACTTTATCTTCTGATAAATTAATCTACTTCCAAATTAATCTACTATATGGCTCTGACCATATAGTGGAAATCCACTCTGAAAATACCTAATGGTGTATTTTCACCCTCCTGAATAAAATTCAAATATCTTAAGAGGTAGTTAGGTGACATAGTAGCATAAAGCCTAGAGTTGAAATCCATCTTCAGAATCTTAGTAGGTACATGAGCCTAGGCAGGTCAATTAACTTTTGTCTACCTCAGTTTCCTCAACTATAAAATAGGGATAATAATACTATCTGTCTCCCAGGACTGTTGTGAAGATCAAATGAGAAAATATATCTATAGCCCTTAGCACAATGACTGCCACATAGTAAGAGCTTAATAAATGCTTGTTTCCTTCCCCTGTCTCCTTTATCAGGTCCTCTATAACCTGGATCCAATTTCTATTACCAGATTTCTTATTCTATTTTTCTTCCTATACACCCCATGCTATAACCAAATTGTACTTCTTGTCTTTGACCAAAAATATTTCATGGTTTATCAAATGTCATGCCTTTATTCATAGTATTCCCAGAGCCTAGAATAACTACTCCCTCATTCACTGCCTGTTAAAGCCTTCCTCCTTCTTTAAATTCCAACTCAAATGCCATCTTTTTTTTCATGAAAATTTCCTTAATTTCTGTCTTTTCATCTAGAAATAACCTCTCTCTTTTCTGAAATCTTACAGCACTCTTGACAAAGAGTCAATGTACCACTAATTTATTTTCATGCACCATATGAATAATTTTCAGATGAAGAAATTAAAGCCATTTCTAGTTATATGAAAAAATTCTCTAAAACAATATTGATTAGAGAAATGCAAATTAAAACAATTTGGAGGTACCATTTCATACCTCTCAGATTGTCTAAGATGACAGGAAAAGATAATGATACATGATGGAGGAGATGCAGGAAAACTGGCACACGAATACATTGTTGGTGGAGTTGTAAACTGATTCAACCATTCCAAGGAGCAATTTGGAGCTATGCCCAAAGGGCTATAAAACTGTGCATATCCTTTGACCCAGCAGTGTCTCTACTGGGTCTGTATCCCAAAGAGATCTTAAAGGAGGGAAAATAACTTACTTGTGTAAAAATCTTAGTAGCAGCCTTTTTGTAATGGCAAGGAACTGGAAACTGAATAGATGCCCCTCGGTTGGGTAATGGCTGAATAAGTTATGGTATATGAATGCTATGGAATATTATTGTTTTATAACAAATGATAGCAGTCTGTTATCAGAGAAACCTGGAAAGACCTACATGAACTGATATAAAGTAAAGTGAGTAGAACCAAGAGAACATTGTACACAGCAACAATAAGATTATATGATGATCATTTCTGATGGACATGGCTCTTTTCAACAGTGAAGTGATTTAGGCTAACTTCAATAGACTTATGATGGAGAGACTCATCTGCATCCAGAGAGAGAATTGTGGTACTGAATGTGGATCACAACATAATTTTTTCATCTTTGTTTTTGTTGTTGTCGTTTGCTTGCTTGTTTTTTTTCTCATTTTTTTAAATTTTTTATCTGATTTTTCTTATGCAGCATAATAATGTGGAAATATGTTTAGGAGGATTGCACATGTTTAATATATCTTGAATTGCTTGCTGTATGGGGGAAGGTGGAGATGGGAAGAGAGAGAGAAAAATTTAGAACACAAGATTTTGCAAGGATGAATGTTGAAAAGTATCTTTGCATATATTTGAAAAATAAAAAGCTATTATCATTTTTAAATAGAATGCATTTTTACATTCTATGTAGAGGGAAGAAGCCATGTCTTATTTATCTTTGTATCACCTTCAGTGTCTATATCTCAATAAGTTACTCTTCTGTTGTTGTTCAGTCATTCAGTATGCACCACTCTTTGTGACTTCATGGAATAGTTTGCCATTAACTTCTCTTGTAAGGCAAAGAGAGGTTAAGTAATTTGCTAAGGGTCACACAGCTAGTTTCTGAGGCCATATTTGAATTTATTGACTCCAGGCCTAGCCTGCTATCCACTAAGCCATCTAGCTCAGCATCAGATATTATATTTATAAAGACAAAAATAAAAAGTCCCTTTCTTCAAACAATTTCTCTTCTAAGAAAAACAACATGTACACAAAAAAGTGAATAAAAACAAAATTTAAAAAGTTTTAAAAAGTGAATAAAAACAAGACAATTGAAGGAGAAGAAAGTAGCAAATGGGAGGTTCAGGAAAGGATGGGTATTCCAGGAATGGGGGGCAGGTAAAGAGACAGGCAAAAGAATGTCATATATAAAGAACACCAGTCTGGCAGGAATGTAGAATGCATGGAGAGTCATGTACAATAAGCCTGCAAAAGTCGTCTACAACCTGTGTGTGTGAAAGGCCTTAAATATCAAAGAGAAGGCTTTGTATATTATCCTAGAAATGACATGAAGCCACTGGAGCATTCTGAGTAGAGAAGGGATATAAACAGCCCTGTCTTTTAGGAATGAATATCAGTGTGACAGCTATGTGAAAGATGGTTTTAAGAGGTAAGGTACCAGAGTTAGGTAAGCCAACTGGAGGCTGTAACAGTCTAGACAAGAAGTAATGAGATATCTGCTTAACAAATATTTACTGAAATTAGTTAAGCAAATAAACTCAAATGTGAAAAGTAGTCCAAGATGATACAACAGAATAATTTTTTTAAAGAATCAAATGCCTAAAAAATAAAAGCTATCCCTTTCCCTCTTTCTCTAATAGGAATGTCTAAATTTAATCTAATTTTTAAAAAGGCTGATTCAAACATTAATCTGGTTGTTCACTCTGAATTTTAATTTGATATCAGTAACAACTTAAACCTCAAACTTGATCCTTTCTTTCTCTAACTAGAAAGAGCCTTAACTGACTTATTACCAAACTAATTAAAGAAAAAGTGAGCTTGCTTTTTTAGCTCTCCCTCTCAACTCAAGCCATATCTTTCCATCTTTCTTCAATAACATCTCTATTCTTTGGAAGAGTAAAATAGTATCATTCCCCCCCCCCCCCAATCAAACGGAAGAATATTTTAACTTCACTCTCTGGGAGAGGAGTGGAAGGCTTTCAAAGCCCAGCAAAAGCAGAATGTGAGGATGCACTAAGCAGTCAGATGGTGTGAAGGTTGTCATAATGCAATCAGAAGTGAGCAGGATTAGATGGAAGAGAGCAGGTGAGAATGATCTCAAGTAGGCAGGGTTGTTTAGAGGTTCAAGATCAGGACTGGGAGGAGAGACATGGTGGCACAAAGGTAATTATTGCATTATATTAGAGCTATAGCAGTAGCTTTGATGTCTGTTTGTCTCCAAACTATGATGTCACATAGGCTACCTGATTGCCTGAAATGAAACCAGTCATCTGATCTTATTAACTATGCTGTCAAGGTGATAAAAATAGAATAAACAATCAGAATGGCTCAAATTTTCTTAATGTCCAAAACAATTCAGGACATCAAATCCTGAAGACTCCTTGTTCATTTTGCTTCCATCTACTCAACAACACAATAAAACAATATTTTATAGAGCCTTTATTTGAGTGAATATTATGATCATGTGTTTTAAAGTGTTCTTTGGTGATTTCCAAATGTAAATTCAAATCTGCATGAAAAAAAAATACATTTTGGATCAGTCCACTAATTACACAAAGAAGCTTAATGAAGCTTGCACAGAACTGCAGAATTGGTGGTTTGTCTTTGGCACTTCCCATAAAATCCTAGCATTACTTTTAGAAACCCTATAATCTATAGATTTAGCTTCCTTATCTTGGTAATTTCATTCTGCATTCTCTCCTCCTTATACATATTACTTATAAGCAAGTGTTCCACTTAGCCCTTCCCAAACCTGGCCAGTGCCCTGATCTTCTCTCATCACTCCTCAAATAAAGTTGTCTGCCTTCTATGTCATCCCCTTTGAATTAGGCTTTCTCTGCCAAGGTAACATAAGAAACTAATATTAAATAATATGCTTCCTCCCCTTTCCCCAAAACATGTGGATTTTACCTTCAGCCTTCTAAAGAAAATGTCTCCTCCCCCCATTTTTTATGACTCAATTGTGGGACACTAAGTGCAGTTACAAGGAGAGAGGTATGTCACACAGCAGGGTAGCAGAAAATCTATGTCCTGGGAATGTGGGGCCTTGCAGCATACCTTAAATCATAACCTGAAAATAGTCAACTATTTGGCTTCTATGTAAGAGCAACTGTATGTCTTTATGTTGTCCTGTTGGCCAGTGATGGCAGTTAAAACAAAATAATGTCTCCTCTGTCTATACTTCTATCATGTTATTATCACATTCTACATTGTATTATAATTTTCTTTGTCTTAGCTCTCCTCCTAGAGTGTTTTAAAAAATTTTATTTTTTTTCTTCCCTTCTTCCCCCCAAAAAGAAAAAGAAAGATTTTGGAACACATATACATAGTTAAGTAAGAGAATTCTCTCATTGATCCTATCCAAAAATGTATGTTTCACTATACATTTATAGTCCATCATCATCTCTTTAACAGGACATGAGTAGAATTCTTCATTACTAACCAGCTGACATCATGGGGAATCAAAATTTTAGAGTCTTTGGAAACTGTTCAGTTTTACAATATTGTCATCCTAAAAAGTGTTATCTGAAGTCTGGCTCACTTCATTCTTATACAGCTTCCTAAGTTCCTCTAAAACTAGCTGATCTTTTTTTTTTAAACAAATAATAATATTCCATTACATTCATATAATTTTTCAGCCATTTTCTAATTGATGGATAATTCTATCCTTAGTTTTCCTCTAATAAAATAAAGCTACTTTGATACAGTCAAAATCAGCGAGTATTTACAGATATACCAATTTTTATTATGCTTTGCCTTGTTGTATTTTACAAATACTATATTTTTAGAAATTGAAGGTTTGTGACAATCCTGCAACAACAACAACAAAAAAATGGTGTCAATAGGCACCATTTTTCCGACAGCATGAGCTCACATTGTGTCTGTGTCATATTTTGGTAATTCTCACAATATTTTATTATTTTTTTCATTATTATTTATACCTATAATTGTGGTTTTTGAGCAGGGATCTTTAGGCTACTGTTGTGATTGTTTTGGGGTAGCAGAACCATGCCCATAGAAGATGACTGACTTAATAGATAAATGCTGGGTGTTCTGACTGCTCTATCTAGCAGTCATTCCTGCCTCTCTCTCTCTGAGACACAATATTGAAATTAGGTTAATTAATAACCTTATCTTTATAGATTTGAGTGAAAGAAAGATTCAACTGATCACTGTTGTCATGTTTTAAGAAACTGACACAGCACTTCAGTCTTTATCTGCCACCATCCTGATTTGTCAAAAGTCATCAACAAGCAGGCAAGACCCTCCACCAAAAAGATTAAAACTCCCTAAAGATACAGATGATGATTAGCTTATTTTTAGCAATAAAATATTTTTTAATTAAGGTACATGCATTGTTTTTAGACATAGTACTATTTCACTTAATAGACTACTGCATTATGTAAACATAACTTTTATATGCCCTGGGAAACCAAAAAAAATCATGTGATTCACTTTATTGCAGGGATCTGGATGCTAACCAGCAATACCTCCAAGGAGTGCCTGTATACATCTTCTCCTCCTTCTCCTCCTCCTCCTCCTCCTCCTCCATTAGACTTCTCTACCCAGCTCTTACAGCTAGACTTAGAGCTGTATTCCTTTGTTTTATTACTGTCAACATCACAGTATGGGAAAGTGACACTTTAAATCCTTCTTAGAAAGGAGAAAAAAGATTGCTGTAAATTGTGTCCTACTTGTCTGTTAATTTAAGTTTTTTGTTTGTTTGTTTGTTTGTTTGTTTTTAAACCGGGGGGGGGGGGGAAGCTTACATTCCAATAAAGGGACCACAACATTTCAGGATGTCTTGATCAGGGAAAGGACTTTTGGTTTAGATAGTCACAGAGATTGTTGGAGTAGCCATAAAGATTGTTATGTCCATTACTGTAGCAATAGTAATACTGATTTGATTTCTGTTCTGAGAATGAGATGGAAAACATGAGGGCAGAAGGGATGGAAGGTCACATACTCCGCAGTTATCTCTTAAGATAAGATGCTCATCCTAGTGGGTCTTAGTATCCAAAGGAAGCATAAATAACCTGGGGCTAGACAGCTAAAGTTGGTTAGGGAAGGTTTTCTTCACTCACCTACTAAGAACAGTTCAGCCCTCAGGGCTGTCACAACAGCCAAAAATCCAGAAAATCTAATCCCCTCTGGCTTCTCTGTATGATGTAGCCATGCAGCAAAGGCTCCATGCCCAAAGAATCTTAGTTAGCATTTTGAAACTGAATGAGATGATGGAAAACAATCATTTTATATGTGAGAAAAATGAGATCCAAATGAAATATCAAGATGGAACCCAGGAAGCCTGTTGCTATTGTTGATTCTTTGTAACCCTAGTTAGGGTTTTATTGACAAAGATACTGGAATGATTTGCCATTTCCTTCTCCAGCTCATTTGACAGATGAGGAACTAAGGCAAACAGGATTAAATGACTTTTCCAAGGTCACAAGCTAAAAAGGGTCTAAAGCCACATTGGAACTCAGATCCTCCTGATTCAAGGGCCAGCACTCTATCCACTGTGCCAACTACCTGCCCAATGAAAGGATTTATTCATTACCGATCCATCTTGCAAGAGGTGATATAATCATTTTAACACTACATAGTTTAAAATGAGGGGCTGAGAGGAAAAACTGGAAAACAGACCCGAGAATTTTTGGTTTTATTAAGGATAAAGTATTATTTGATGGGTGAAATACCATATTCAAGACTGTGCATCAATAATCCCAACAAAATAAATGATATACAAAATACCTTTAAAATCTATGTTATATTTGTCCCAATTGCTTTTCCTTGTGATCAGTAGACTAAGCCATCCATAGAAAGAAATAAGATAGAAAAAGAGAGTGGAAAGAATTGAATGATAAGAGAAATAAATAAATATTAGTGTATTATTGATTTGGGGTTAAGGGTTATGGAGTAATTTGTAAGGTCACTAATTTGATACATATTTCAGATGCCTTTGGCTAGGGTAGAAGATGCTTTAAGGAACACAGTAAGGAAAATAAATGCCATTTCCTACACACACCTGATAAGGACTAAAATTAATTATCAAGAAAGATCACAAAATATGACTAGCAGATGGGTAGACAGGCTGGAGGAAGGAGTAGGGAATTAGAAAGCTGCTCCTCTATCTTGGGAATTCTTCACTTCTAATGTGAAGGACATAGCAAATGAAAAAGTTTAGAGACATCACAATTGTGTGTTTGTTCACAGCCCTGGAAAATCAACTGCTTTATCTAATGGATTGTTTAGAAACCTCATTAGTTTATAATCATTTATCAACTAAATAATTGCAATTGAATTAATCTGCCTTTTAAAGAGAAACAAGAAAAGGGTTTTCAAGCACAGCAAATGGAATAAAAACAGATTACAGTCAACACAAAGTCAGAGACAAAAAACACTTTAACAAGCTTTATTATGATAAATATGAGAGGCAGCATGTCATAATACATAAAAGTCTGGTCTGAGTCAAAAAAAAAAAATACGGGTTAAAATCCTGCCTCTAACATCTTCTGTCTCTGTGACCCTGAAGAGCAAGTCCCATAACCTCTCAGTGCCCCAGACAACTATTTTGAGATTTTACAGATAATGAGCTTTCTCCAAAACACCTTTCAATTCTTCTAAATGACCCTCACTGGTAGATATCTGATTTGGAGGTAATGCTAAAACAAAGGAGAATGGCAAAGCTCAGGAAGGGTGGGAAAATCTTGAGAGAAGAACAAAAATAATACTGATTTTTCTTCCACATAGTGGTAGGGGAAAGAGCATTTCCATATAATTTTCTTTTTTTACTTTCCCTTCATACTAGAGAAGTCTGAATTATTATACTATTAAAAGGTAAAGTATGTTGATATTATATAATACCTTACATATATTTTATGCATTTCTGAATTATAAGCTTTTCCTGTGTTATAACTCCACCTTGAAAGGGCTCACACAGATACACTTGGCAGACCTGGTACAGGTGCTAAGTTCCTAGGACAGGAGTGGGAAAAAGTCTAAAGCTACAAAGAATGATGGCTAACTAGAAGATTATTTTCCCCCACCTTACTTTTTTGTTCACTTAAGGTAAAGAAGTGATTCCAATTTTGAAAATGCCATTCAAAAATTGACTAAAATTTTATTGCAGCATATACAACTTGTATCAAATTGTTTATCATTTTAGGGAGTGGAGAGAGGAGGGAGGAAGGGAAAAAATTTGGAACTCAAAAATATTTTTAAGTGAATGTTTTTTTTAATTGTCTTTACATGTAATTGGAAAAATTAAATACTATTTAAAAATAAAATTCTATTGCGGGATAATCAGGCATTAAAAGAGAACAAACATAACCACTTCTGCAGCTACAGTCAAATCTGTTTGTTTCACTTTTGTTCATATGCCAACTGTGACAGCTGACCTCAACAAACCGAAATATTTTTCTTTCCTAAGGAAGGTAGCCTCTAGGAAAACAAAACAAAGTATAGAGGAGAAAAATAAGAATCCAAGAATAGTGAAAAGACAAGAAGCTATTTGCCTAGTGGTAAGGGGATGCATTCTAAATTGCTCTTACTTTCAGATAACCATTAGAATAAAGGCTCCTCCTCTTTTCAACAATGAGGTGATTTAGGCCCATTACAATAGACTTGTAATGGACAGAGTCATCTGCATCCAAAGAGAGAACTCTGGGGACTGAATGTGAATCACAGCATAGTATTTTCACCTTTTTTGTTGTTGTTTGCTTGCTTTTTGTTTTCTTTCTCATTTTTTCTCTTTGTGATCTGATTTTTCTTGAGCAGCATGAAAATCGTGGAAATATGTATAAAAGAATTGCACATATTTAGCATATATTAGATTGCTTGCTGCCTAGGGGAGGGTATGGGGATGGGAGGGAGAAAAAAAATTGGAACACAAGGTTTTGTAAAAGTGAATGTTAAAAATTATTTTTGCATATGTTTTGAAAATAAAAACTATTATTTAAAAAACTGTAAAACTAGATATATAAGAACATAAGCTGCTTGATGGCAAGACTCATTTTTGTATGTGTTAGTGCTTAACACAGCATTAATAAATCTTTGCTGACTGATGCTTCCATGATTTTCCTGAGAAAGACTGAGAAACCACCTCCTTCAGTGTCTTCTCCCTTCTGACTGAAAGACTAGAATATGGAATTCTAACTTACTCCCAAACTTTCCTGGTATTTCCTCCACCCCCCCACTCTTCTCCAATTTTCTTTTGTGTTATCTTCCCCCTTTAGAGTATAAGTTACTTGAGGGTAGGGATTGTCTTTTTATTTGTATGCCTAACCACATGGTAGGGGCTTAATAAATGTTTACTAAATTGGACTGAATTGAATTTTTAGAAGCAGTCTAAGTAGATTAAATAGGTTAGTTTTAGAGTTAAGAAGACACAGATTCAAATCCTGCCTCTCACATGCTGTGTCCCCTAAATTCTTAGCCTAAGACTCTTGCTATTATTGTTCAATTGTGACCGATTCTTCTTGATCCCATTTAGGTATTCTTGGTAAAGATACACTCATTTTACAGATGAAGAAACTGAGGTAAACTGGCTTAAGTGACTTGCCCAAGGTCACACAACTACTAAGTGTCTGAGAATTTGAACTCAGGTCTTTCTGACTCCAGAACTGGTCCTCTATCCACTTCATCACATAGCTGCCCCTGTAATCTCTAAGTTCCTTCATTTCTCATGTGATTGCACTATTTGGGGACTTCTCTGACTTCACCAGACCCCAGGATGCTCATCACCGGGTTAACCTCATCAGTTTGGGTACTCTACTTCATCACTACTTCTTTGCCTCTCTGATTGGGCAGTGGAAACATGAACTCCAAAGCTCCTTTAAACAGAGAGCTCGATCAGACATGTCATTTCTCATTTGTCTATGATGCTTTAGGACTTCTTTGCTGAACTTCTCTACTCTTCCCCTCTCCCACTCCTCAGATCTGTTACTTTCTCCTCAGTCCAAGCTTTTCTGTTTCCTTTTGTATACTGTCTCCCCCCATTAAATTGGAAACTCCTTGAGGACACAGACTATATTTTTGTTTTTGTTTTTGTTGTTTTGCTTTTGGACTTAGCACTGTGCCTAGCACATAGCAGGTACATAAATATGTTTATTTATTGCTTGACAGACAAACTATCTGAATCAATGCATAGGAACTTCCACTACACTTGATTTTCTTAAAGCAATGGGAATCACTAAGCAAAAAAGCAAAAACCTCACAACCAACATAATTTTGTTGGTTTTACAAAAAGAACAATCTCAAGATGAAGGCCATTATAGCTAAACTGCATTATTATGCACATATATTGTTATAATACTTCCCATTTGGTAGTATATATTAAAGTACAACTTTTTTTCATCAACTGAGCTATTCATTTTCTGCATTCCGAGAAAAAGTGAGGGAAATGGCTTCTTATGGGTGTGTTTCATCTTCCAGTTCTCATTTGCTAACCTGAAGCTGGCACTTTATGAAATCATAAGTCACTGTACTACAATAATAACTCCAAACTCTGAAAGAATGTTATTAGAATCTTTGGTGGTACAGTTTTCCACCAAATCCAGCAATTCACGTAGCGAATTCTTCAGAGAGATTTTCATCATGGTAGAATGTCTAATCAAAAAAATAAAAAAACAAAATTATCCTGGGATTGACATAACCATGGAAACATTTCTATAAATGCATTGTTCAAGCCTTTAAAAATCCAGTATCCTGACATCTTTGGCCTAATTTATTTAGCAAGCTGTCTGCTTTCAAGCCTCAAAGCAGAGGTTCATTCCTAGGAAATGAGCTTACACTAAAGACCTGCAGTTAGGAAATAGGGTGCAAATATTTCAGGTTCTATAAAAATGGATTGTCAGTGTCTAAAATACACATGTACAAAGGAATAAGCATTTATTAAGCACATATTATGTTTCAGACATTGTGGTAAGTGCCTTACATTTATTCAGAAATGGTCATAAGCATTATAAAGAAAAATGCCTTTTTTTCCCTGATATTAGGATAGCTGGATCATACAAATGAGGAATATTATTAATTAGAGAAAGAGACACAAAAAATGTGTTTATGGGGCAAGAGCTATATTCATAAATTAGGATTTCTTGACAAATCATTCATTAATTATTCATGACTTTCAAGAAATGACTGTATACACATCACTGTTTCTACTAGTATTCCAACAGCTGTCATTTACATAGATAGCACTTTTAGGTATACAAAGAACTTTACCTACATTATCTCATTTGATAATAACAACTTTGAAATCTATTGTGTATTACAAGCATTATAATTCCCATTTTACAGATGAGCGTCTATTATTATCATTTCATTGGCTTGGAAGTCCTCCCCATTGAAGGAATGAATTTCAATAAATAAATTTATAAATGGAGAAGCAGAATTTTTCCAGAAGTACAGAAATTCCTGAATAATAGCGAATATTTACTTTTGCTTTACCTGAGGGGACCATTCAACAAACTTTTCCATAAAGTAATTTTAACATAATGCACCTATCTACCCACTTCCCTAATAGCCTATATGACAAATACATACACAAAATATCTTTATGGAAATTATAAAATTGCTAAAATGCACACACATTAAATACTATACCAGGATAATAAACAGAATTATACAATGAAAGGTAAAGTTAATGATAAAATGCATAGTACTGTAAAGTAAAGTAAACATAGATGTGCAGCATATTGTCTCTTCCCCACCCCCTGTACCTAGCCTTTATCACTGCTGCTTGACTGAAAATTTTCTTTTGTGAAGCTATCAAGAGGTGTTTGAACTATGATTCTCTTTTCCCCACTCATATATCTGATAATAGCAAAGAATATTATCTTCCAGAATTCTTTATCTAAAGTTGAATTTGTGTAATGGGAATTTACATAAAGCAAGAAGTGTTTGTTTAGTGCCTTAAGACTTCATAAGACATTTGGTAAATGTTGGGGGGTTTTTTTGAGCCTCACAATAACTTATGAAATAGGTACTATTATTATCTTCTATTTTAGCGAGGAGAACCTGACTAAGAAAATTAAGTGAGTTACCCAGGGTGATACAGCTAGTGTTGTAATTCTTGTTGACTAATAGTTGACTGAACTCAAGTCTTTCTGACTCCAAGCTCAACACTCAGCTGTCTATGTGGATGAATATAGCAACATGATCATATATCGTAATATGTGCCACAAAAGGTTAAGAAATTTATGCAAGAGATGGAGAGAAACATGTTTCAAGGGCCTTGGAACACAATGAAAACATATGGGCCAAAGCCAAATCTGAAAAAATGGATTGTTTATCAAATATCCAATGGGATAAAAGTGTAGTTTCATGTTGAAGATTTCAAGAATATATGTAACAAAATCTTATAAGCTCAAAACTAAATTGAGGAAAATAAATTATCATAATGAAAGGATGACATGTTGCATACCAGAAGATAAATTTATAAGAAAGTTAGAGCTATGGGAAGTTATAAGCACAAAGAATATACTTTAGATATTGTATAAATAAATCAACAAATGTAACTATTTTACTGTCACAAATAATTTGAATATCACTATCATACACATATATGCATATGTATACTCAGAAAATAATTTCAGTATAAGTTATTCTACAACTGATAAATGGTCAAAGGATATGAACAGACAATTTTCAGATGAAAAAATTAAAACCATATCTCGTCATATGAAAAAATGCTCTAAACCATGATAGATAAGAGAAATGCAAATTAAGACAATCTGAAGTACTTTACAACTCTCAGATTGGCTAAGATGACAGGAAAAGGTAATGATAAATATTAGGAGGGATGTGGGAAAACTGGGATACTAATACATTGTTGGTACAATTGTAAACTGGTCTAACCATTTTGGAGAGCAATTTGGAACTATGCCCAAAGGGGCTATCAAATTGTGCATAGCCTTTGATCCAGCAATATCTCTCCTGAATCTGTATCTCAAAGAGATCATAAAAAGGGAAAAGGATCCATATGGGCAAAAAAATGTTTGTTGCAGCCTCTTTTGTAGAGGCAAGAAATTGGAAACTGAGTAGATGACCATCAGTTGGGGAATGGCTGAAAAAAGCTATGATATATAAATTTTATGGAATATTATTGTTCTATAATTCTATGAACTTGAGAAACAAATATAGTTTAAAAGCAAAACATAGCACCACTAGGGCAGGATTACTCAGCAAAGGTTTCTTGGAAGATATCAATCTTAAGGTGGATATGGTCTCCAAGAAATGTAGGGTCCTAGGAAGGAGGAAGGTAACATATATTAGGAAGAGAAGGATCATGGTCAAAAGACAAAGACAGGATTAATTAAGGGATATGGAGAAAGATTCAAACTGGGATGTCTTGTCAACATTCAACCACCACTTTTTGACTTTTGGGGACTCATTCTAGTCTTGATGTTATTAATATGCAACATTTTAGGCAGAGTAGACTAATCCCCCCCTATTTTGTCCTCTGCAGTCTTGTGCCTTCATGAATACCAAGAAACAAAAAAGTCACATTTATCATGAATTGTGGATCTTATTGAATCTAAGTTCCTTTGTTGTTGTTCAGTCATTTTAGTTGTTTCCAATTCTTTGTGACCTATTTGAGGTTTTCTTGGCAAAGATTCTATAGTATTTGGTCATTTCCTTCTCCAACTTACTTTACAGATGAAGAAACTAAGGTAAACAGGGTTAAGTGACTTGCTTAAGATGTCACATAGCTATTGTTTGAGGTCACATTTGAATTCATGTCTTCCTAATTCCAGACTTGGTGCTCTATCCACTGTGGCATCTAACTGCCCAAGCTCTTTTGGGCTGCATCCTTTTGGGGAATGGCACAATCACAGTGCTGCTATAAAAAAGCACCCATGAGCAAAGGAAAGGAAAGAAAATTCCCAATGATGCTTAAGGCATATTAAAACACACAGGGCACCCATTTAGATTGACCATACCCACTCTGAACCAGGGGGAGAATTGTGATCTTTCTTTATCTCAGAAAATAATTCTTCAGCACATTCTTTTAATAGGCAGCTAGTTGGTGCAGTAAATAGGGTATCAGGCTTAGAGTTAGGAAGACTCTGGAAGACTCTCCTCATTTCCATACGAAGCTTCTGGCAATTATTTGGCAGGATGAGGTCCTGGACACTGAGGTCCTTTCTCAAGATAATTTGTGAAGCAAAACAGCTTCTGCTTTTCCAACAGGAAGATAACAGATATAGAAGATTGCTTCAACTCACAGTCAAGTGGTCTTTAATGCTACGATGGCAGAAAAAAATTATAATATGTCTTCTTAAAGGTAATTTCCATGGGAAAAAATCAAATGTTTTTAGTGCTGAACATTTTACAGTATCAAGGACTGTGGTTTTAAGAACATTCTTGTCGATGTCTTTGGAAACTGTGGCTATTGAGGATGTCTGGGGTGGGAGTAGAGAAGGTAAAAGCAAGACCAATGATCTCTTTGTTGTTCAGTTGCTTTAGTCATGTCCAATTTCTTGTAACCCCATTTGGAATTTTCTTGGAGAAGATATTGGAGTGGTTTGCCATCTCCTTCTCAGTCTATTTTTCCAAAAAAGGAAACTGAAGCAAACAGAGTGACACAGTCGGTAAGTGTCTGAAGTCAGATCTGAACTGAGGATGATGAGTTTTCCTGACTCTAGGCTGTGTGTTCTACCTACTGTACCACCTAGCTATCACAATCCCATTCCTTCTCATTAGTCCAAGCTGGTTGGACCTGTTCTACATAAGGGTTGTTCTCATCTATGATTGGTGCATTGAATAGTCAGTAAGACTCTGGAAGACTCCCCTCACCTTCCATCTGAAGCTTCTGGTGATTACTTGGCAGGATGAGGTCCTGCACACTGAGGTCCTTTCTCAAGCTAAATTGTGAAGCAAAACAGCTTCTGCTTTTCCAACAGGATGATAACAGATATAGGAGATTGCTTCAACTCACATTCAAGTGGTCTTTAATGCTATAATGGCAGAAAAAAAATGTAATGTGTCTTCTTGAGGTAATTTCCATGGAAAAAATCATATGCCATCTATGATGGCTATAGGGACTTGAATGGAAGGAGAGGCAATAGTCTGAGGAGATGTTGCTGCTTCTATGCTCAGGTTCCAGGGATTTCTCCACTGAAGTCTAAAAGGTGGTAGTAGTCAAACCCATCAGTGACAGTTGGTTGCTAATATTGGTGGTAGAGACATCAGATGCCTTCTATTTCAAGGTTTCCTCCCCTCTATATTTACTAGGGACCAGCTTACTGTAGAACTGCTGATCCAGGGGACACACAAGATTCCACAAAATCTCAATTCCAGTACCTTTAATAGAAAGGAAAGTGAGGTAGCACAATGAACAGAGTACTAGGCTTGGAGTTAGGAAGAACTGAGTTCAAATCTAGCCTTAGATGCTTACTAGCTATGTGACACTGGGCAAGTCACTTAGTCCTGTTTGCTTCATCTATAAAAATTAGCTGGAGAAAAAAATGGCAAGCCAATATAGTCTTTTTGCCCAGAAAATCCAAAAAATGGGAGCACAGAGTCAGACAACTGAACAACATCTTTAATAGAAAGATACAAGAATCTTGAGCTGTTAAGTCTTCCTAACTCTATACTCAGTTTTCTATCTGTGTGAAAAGTATTTTGCAGTAGTGTTTATATAGATCCTGGGCCACAACTATTTTATATTGTCTACAGTTCTTTTAATTGAATTTCAAATTTTTTATCAATATTTATTAGGGAAACGGTTTTGTTTTTCTGTTTTTGCTCTTTCTGGTTGAAATATCAGCTCCATCTTTGCATATAATTAATTTAGGTAGAACTATCATTTTTATTATATTGACTCAACCCACCCATGAGCAACTAATATTTTTCCAGTTGTTTAGAACTGGCTTTATTTGTGTGAAAAGTCCCAGTATTCTATCAACTGAGTCAACTAGCTGCTCCAGGAAATAGTAAATGTTTAACAACTGGCTCTCTGAAAATGTAGAACATACTTTTAAGTTTAATTTGGATTAGCAAAACTTTCTATCACTTTCTTAAGTCTAGAAAAATCAACAAAACAAATCAAGTTCTGATGTGGAGCATTTGCCAATTTCTAAGGTATAAATACACTGAAAATTTAACTAATTTTTAGAGCAGGTACAGACTGACTCCAGCAATTTCTGCTAAAAGTCCCTTACAATTCTAATAGTATAGTTATAGAGAAATAGTGAGACATAGTAGAAAAAGTGCTGGATGTGGAGTCACGAAATCTGCTTCTAACACTTACTAGTTGTGTGATTTATTCTATACCTCAGTTTTCCCAGCTGTAAAATATGAATAATTACAATATCTGTAGCAAGACACCATGGTATACTCAGTCAACAATTAATTATTCATTAATCACCAAGCATTAAGCTAAATACTAGGGATACAAAGCAAGACAAACAACTTTCTGCTTTCAAGGATCCCACAGTCTAAACAGGGAGACACCATTCAAATAACTACATACAAGTATGTAGGACGATATATGCAGGATGAGTTGTTATAATCAACAAAGGAAGCGCTGAGAATAATCCTCAGAGCAGGGAATTCCTCAGTTCAAATCATGTCTCTGATACTGCTGTGATCATGGGTAGGTTACCTTACCTCTTAGTACCAAGGGTAATTTTCTCAAACTATATTTTGAGGAACAAATGCACTGAATGTATGATTTCTCAGAAGGAGCTCCCTATATACTTGAAAGCATTAGTCCAAACCAACACACACACACACACACACACACACACACACACACACACACACAGGTCACTACATTATTGTGAGGCTCAAATAAGTTAATTAACCTAACTAATACATTTTGCATACTTTGAAATACTTTACAGATATCTACCATTATGGTTCTGCAACTGCTATAGGAAGGAAAATATTTCCTGCAGATCATCATAACTTTGAAGTATTAAATACATATTGAGTATTTACTTGAGGGCCAGGCCAGGGCTAGTTCTTTTCTCACTCTTGAATCTTTCCCCTATACCCAACACCCAGTCCTGTAGAGTGTCCTGCACGCCACGGCTATCTAAGAACACTTCTAATTTTATGGATAGTCAAGTCAACAAATTTATGTTAAAGTTCTTGCTATGTATTAGGCCCTGTGCTCAGTGTTAGACAAAGAAAAGCAATAACAGGGTTGCTACCTTCAAGGAACATACATTCTATTGGGGAGACAACAGAAAATATTATGGGTTTTTTTTTAATGTCAACAGTACTATGTGTTTGAATTTGCATGGGGCTAAATTTATTATTTGTAGCCCAACTGAATACTGACCCTTTTTCTCTGATTCATGCCTGAGTACTTTCTGCTCTCCAATACCACAGGGAAACAACTCCTTTCCAGCTGCACCCTGCCCCATATGCTAAGAGGGTTAAGGGGCAAGGGAGGAAAGAGCAAAGATCAGCAAATGCCAGGAGCAAATGAGGTTTCATAGTTTCTTTTCCAGGGAAAAATTTGCCAACCTTGAGAAATGGATTATTCTGGCACCTCTAATTCCCCTTCAGGAGCTGCAGGAAGAGAGGAAAACCCAGGGATGTCATCACTGTTTCCTGGTGTTATTGGGCAGAGGTTGTTTTGGGGAACTGTGCAAGAGGGGCAAATGTCTTTCTCCTCCTTTTTAAGATACATATAGTCCCTGTTCCTCAGAGAATCCAGCTGGATCTATGGAAATTGAATGAGAAACTGAAGCAGAAGCCTTGGCCTTGATCAGAAATAACAGAGCCAGATGAATGGCCTAATTACACAATCATACCACCACTAAGCTAACTTTTTAAAATGTTCTTGAATGATGCTGAAATAATGTGACTACTTGGCTATTTTTAAAAACAACCTGACACAGTCTAAATTATTTATTTTTTTAAATCAAGAATTATTTCTTGAACCAAGTGACAAGGGCTATATTAGGCACCAGGAGGAATTAAAAAAAAATAGAGAATATGGTTTCTGTCCTTAAGTGGTTTCCAATCTAGCCAAAAAGAAAACCCAAAGTGAAGACAAGGCAATACATAATCAATGCAGTAACAGACAAACTATATGGGAGTTCAGGGAAGGTAGGCTTTCATCATAGGTCTGAATCATCTGAGATAGCTTCATGAACAATAAGATTTATATAGATAGAAAGGATGGGAAAGTGCATTCCTGGCTGGAGGAGAAGAAGAATGAACAAAAGCATAGAGGTAGAATAGTAACAAAAATAAATTATAAAACATATAATGGTTACAGAGTGCTTGTCAGGCATTTTCTAATTTTAGCCTAAATGAGGCATATAAGATAAGTATTATTATCGTCATTTTACTGAGTTAGGAAGGTCAATCTTCTAGAAAGTGGCAGAAATTCAAAGATAGGCCTTTGGACTCTAAAAACATGAGATCCCAAATGTAAGGAGCTTTTGAAGACACCTAACTCAAGTTTCTCAATTTCCTCCAATTTCCAGAAATTATATGGCTTGACCCAAGGTCACATAGGTAGATAAGTAATCACCAAGATTTGAACAGAGGATTCCAAATTTTAAATACCATGTTCTTTCCCTTTCATAATGCTGCTTTTTTCTCCATATATAGAGAGAATGTTTGCTCTTTTCTATTGCACCCCCACTACCTAAAAAAAGGCACAATTTGTCTGATTAAAGTGATGAAAGCCACTTAGAGTGAACACAAATGTGAGAAATAACCATGGATAGGTAGGGAAGAGCTAGATAATGGAGGAGTTTGGGGGAAAAAACAGCCTAGAATGGGAAAGGCAGGGCATGGAATACTTCTATGGGATGACATTTCTCAAGCCCAAAGATATAATCTCTCCTTTGTCTCATTCTCTGTGGATTAACCTTTGAAACAGTAGAATAAATAATTACAGAACCACAGAAGCCTGGGCTTTGGGGGAAGGGGTATAAATAAGAAGTCACTTAGTCTAGGTTTCTTCCTCTGAGAGATCTACTTTCAGTGTATTGAGATAGTTCAATATATCTCACTGATGTGGAATGGATAAAATACTGGGGAAGTTGCAAAGCCTCTGGACCTCTTTAAATTTTGCCTCTAACATAGACCAGTTGGTTGACCATGGGCAAATACTTTAAGTCCCTCTGAGCCTGTTTCTTCCATCATAAAACAGATATCAAAAAATCCAGCCCAGAAGGCTCTTGTGAGGCTCAAATAACTATTTATTTCTGTACTGTATCCATACCTGTTCATTCTGGGTGACTTTTTCCCATAAACTCTTCATAGAGGACTTCTTTCAATTATTAGGGGTCCTACAGTTATTTCTTTCTGTGAATGACATAGACCTAGTTACATCATATTCCAGAATACAAGATCTCAACTTGGCCATGGTTAAGCCAAAGAGATTGCCCAAATGGAAAAAACAATTGGACAAAAACATAGATCACATAGGTTGTGCATGACACACAGTTGAAAAGAGCATTAACATTCTCTAGGTGATGTTTCATAGCTGCAAATTACAGAACATTATGATCTCTCAAGAATCAAAACTACAGGTTACCAAAAGGATATTGGAAGGATGCATAGTAAGAATATAGGCTATCTGTGATACTTGCTCATGATAAATTATATGAAAGTCATCATAAAACACTTATGTTTGGGAAAAATTGGCACGCAAATCATATAATAAAAATTTGAGTCTTTTATATGCTCTCTAGTAGTCTTCCAAATTTGTTCCTCCACTTAAACCTCTAACTCCCACAGAACTCCAATACATCCCCTCCTAGCAGATTACTTTTTCTCTTGTAAAACTGAGAAAATTAAGGCCATCCATCATGAGTGGGCTCATCTCCTTCCCTTAAAAGCTCTCTATTTCATCATTCATCCTTCCTTCCTTTTCTCTGGTTTCAAAAGGTAAGCTGTACTTTTATCTTCCTAAACTAATCTATCTGTGCCCTTCAAACTAATCTACCCTTCTCTAATAGGAGTTTGCCTCATCAATCATTCCTTTTTCATCTTTCCCTGTCTAATGGCTCTTTCCCCCATTTATTAGCTATTTTTCCCCACCCACAAACATGAACACATTTGTAGTTTCTCTATCCTTCATTGCAGTATACCATTCCTTCAAACTATTATCCTCTCTCCTCTTTTTTTTTTTACTGCCAAGCTCCTATTCACTGACATTTAATGTCATCATCTTCTTACTATTATTCATTCCTCAACTTCACTTTCCAAAATCATTCCCAACATATGTGGTCTGCATTCCAACCATCCTCCCCCTTCTAAGAACTCTATACTCTTCCCTTGAGACCCTGATCCATGATAAATAAAGTTTCACCCTCTGTTGCTAAGTACCAAATTTCAGTGTCATTTCTTGAACATTATTACATAAGACCCTCATATACAAACTCCCCCTCCCTTTCTATGTCCTTTTAGGGATTATCTTCCCCTATTAAAATATAAGCTTCTTGAAGGCAGGAAATTTCTTGCTTGCTTGAATTTGTTGCCAAGAGTTCAGTGTAGCATCTGACACATGGCATTTAATAAATGCTAAATATCTGTAGGTGCCCTAAAAACTGCATGATATTTTGATATTTTCTGATGCAGAGGTTGTCCATGTCCATGAACTTACAAAAATGCAGCATTTTGACAAATATTTCAATATAATTGGTTTCCTTTGTAATCCAATGCATTTTATTCAATGCGCATAAAGGTATTAGTCTGAGGAGTCCATAGTCTCTATGTCCGAGACATAAAAAAAGTTTAAGGACTCCCTATGAATCTAACCTCTTTGCTTTTTTTTGGTTTTTAAATTCATATATTTAATTTTCATTTCCAATTCTCTTCTTCTCCCTCTCCCTCTGCCACCCACTGAGAAGCCAAGAAAAATAAAACCCATTTATAAATATGTAGTTATACAAAGCAAATTGCCACATTAGCCACATTGTAGAGAGAGGGGAGAGGGAGGAGGGAGGGATAGAGGGGGGAACAGAGGAAGAAGGAGGGAGGAAGAGAGAGGGAGAGGGAGGGAAGAAGGGAGGAAGGCAGGGAGGAAGGAGGAGGGAGGAATAAGAAAGGAGAGAGGAAGGGAGGGAGAAGAAGAGAGGAAGGGAGGAAGGGAAGAATGGAGGAGGGAAAGAAGAAAGGAGGGAAGGAAGAAAGGAGGGAAGGAAGAAAGGAGGGAAGGAAGGAAGGGAAAGGAATAAAATAAAGCAATAAAATAAAAATTACCTATGAGGTAAGAAGGTCTCAAAAACTCTCCCAGTAAAATTCAACTTGTGATGAAGTCCTTCCTTTTCTATAGAAAGATTTTAAGTATAGGTCTGACACCAGAATGCATGTCAATCTTCCAATGATCAACCTAATTAAGTGCCAATAAGTTCATCACCAGAAGATTGGCTCCCGAATAATGACATTTTTTTTCCTTTCTTTAGCCACAGCAACTTAAAAAGATTGTCTAAAGCATAGAAAGGTTTCAGTTCACTGCTTTGGTAGAAGGAATGTCTTTGCTGATGAATTCATGGATCTTTTGAAGTACTATGCAATGAATGTTGCATGTGATTCCCCATCCCTATCCCCTGCTCTCACATCTGGATCTACACCTTTCATAAATTATCCAAGCAATACAATTAACAAAAGTCAAGTATGTGACAGCTTCTGTGAAATTTATTTTAAAAATTTTTGAATGCCAAATATAAATCTTGCTTTCCTTGTTGTTCGTTTTATTCACTGTTGCTTAAATGTTAGCTCTAGCAATGAAAATTACCTTCTCTCCACTAAATCTGTAAAATCATAAAGCTCTTGACAACTAAATGTATTCTCAACACTGTATTCCACCATGGAAACAAAACACCAATTGCATTCAAAGACTTGTTGGAGCTCCCTTCACAATCTGGACTCACTTGTAACAATACCAATCTTTTATTCTTACACAGTATTCTTTTCAGATTAGTTTGGGAGGTCTTAGCTCACTTTCAAACAATTTTTTCCATTAACTGGCAAGAGTTCCCAAAGTACTCCACCCCCTCCATATCCTTCCTGAGTTGGGTCACTTAAAAATAACTACCCACTGAAAAAAAAAAGAGTTCAGGAAATTATTTTAATGTAAAAAATCATTGACCATACTAGTTGCCGGTAGATGGAAAGATATCCCAGGATTGTCCTCAAAGGAATTCCAAATTAGAAGAGTCTGTATCCATTAGTGATAGCACCAATTTATTCTTCATTTCCTACATTATTTCCCTATCATACTTTTTGGTATAAATGGATAGTTTACAATACAATGCATCCCATTTGGAGAAGAGGGCACTTTATTTCTCCTTTTATAATAAAATGCAGATTACAAGCTCTTCTTATTTATGCATACCACATAACTTTATGCTTTCTTAATTGTTCATGTTTCACATTAGAGTTGTTTCCCAAAGGAGCACTATGTCTAACAGATATATTAAAGCCTTTTGTTTTGCATCAGTAATAACTCATAAGGAAAAATGAGTGGGAAATAAATTATTTTATTAAACATTTTTTATGTGGCAGGCATTGTGATCCAGAAAATAAGTCTGGGAGATAGGTACTGTTACTATTCACATTTTACAATGAAGGAAACTATGGCATACAAAACTTAAGTGACAGGTCCAGAGTCACAGTATCTGAGGCCAGATTTGAACTGAGATTTTCCTGCCTCCTGGCCAGTGCTTTATCAATTGTACTACCTATCATAAGATACATGCATGATGCTTAAGACCAAAAGGAATAAATTTCTTGGAAACATACCTAACTTTAGCAATTGGCCATAAAAAACTTTTAGCTCCAAAATATTTCTTTGGGTTAATGAAAATTTTTGAGCCTATTTTATCTCAAGAAAAAAAAATCCTAACAGCTAGTTTTATTAAAAATAGGAGCACATTAAAAAGGAAGACTGTAAAATCTATTCAGCAAATAATTAAAGAACAGGAGAGAAATCCATCTGTCTAGTGGCTTAGGTACAATACTATCTTGAGTCATAAGAATGGATGAAATAGTTTCTGTTCATTCCAGCTACATAGTTTATTAAATTTTAAAAAGCCTTTCTCCTTCATCCCCCATATCCAAGTCTGTCACAAAGTCTCAATTCCTATTTTAAAATCTTTTTTTAAATTACTGTCATCTCCTTAATCTAGGTCCTCATCACTTCATTTCTGGATTACTGTAACTGTTCTGTAACTGGTTTTTCCACCTTCCCAGTTTCTTGCAATTTGCTCACTGCTTCCAGATTCAACTTTCAAAAATATCTATGTTTTATTAGTCCTCTATTCATGAACTTCCAGTGACTTCCTACTGTTTTTAGGGTAGTGTCCAAATTTTTCAGTTCAGGATTCGTGACCTTCCACAATTTAGAACCACCATATCCTTTCCAAATGCATCTCCTACTACTATCCCAAACTCTGTTTCTACTCTAAGTAATCATACTCATCCCCAACTCCATGCCTTTATTCATGATTTTCTCAAGGCCTAAAATTTCCCCTCTGTCTTCTATCTAAATCCTATCCATCCTTCAAAAGCCACATCAAGTCAAGTTAATGGATCCTGTGCTAAGGAATGGAAGACATAAAGAAGAAAAAAAATCTTACTTCAAGGAGTTCAATACAATAGAGAAGAAAACATGACAACAATTATGTATAAACAAGATACATACAGGATAAAGGATAAAGGCAGTAGCTTTTTTGCAGGGGAAGGGCAAGAATATTTTATTTGTTTTTTAAATATTCCTTTTTTAGAGCTCCAAATTCTCTCTGTGCTTTAACCCTTTCCCCACTCATGGAGAAGGCAAGAAATATTATACCCATTACATGTAAGAAGTCATACAAATCATATGTCCATGTTAGTCATGTTACACAAAAAACAAGAAAAATAAAGATAAAAATAATATGCTTCAATCTACACTCAGTTCATCATTTTCCCTCTAAAGATGGATAGTATTTTTCATCTGTTAGAATTGTTGTGGATTACTTGTACTGATCAGAATAACTGTCTTTTCCTGTAGATTGTCATTACTGTGTAAAATGTCCTGATTCTGCTCACTTTACCTTGTATCAGTTCATTTTTGTACAAATAGGTCCTTTTGCCTTTTCTTTGATTTCTTTGCAATATAGACCTAGTAACTGTATTGCTAAGTCAAAAAGTATATATACACAATTTATAGTCCTCTGGATATAGTTCCAAATTGTTGAATCAGTTCACAACTCAACCAACAATGCATTAGTGTCCCCATTTTTTCACATCCCCTCCAACATTTGTCATTTTGCTTTTCTGTCATGTTAGCCAATCTGATAGATGGGAGGTGGTACTCTCAGAGTTGTTTTAATTTGTATATCTCTAATTATTAATTATTTTGGGCATTTTTCATATGACTAGTGATTTGTTTGATTTTAATCTGAAAATTGCCTGTTTATATCCTTTGATCATTCATCAAGTGGAGAATAATTTTTATTTTTATAAATATGGCTCAGTTCCCTTAAAAAGAAATGAAGCTAGAAAAACATTATCTTTAAGGAAGCCTGGGTAAAAGCTTTTTGCAGAAGGTCATATTTTCACTGAGACTTGAAGTAAGCTAGGAGACAGAGATGAAGAGAAAGAAATCCCAGACATGGGGGACAGCCAGTGAAAATACAAGGAGTAAAGAGATGGAAGATCTTTTTCAAAGTCATATCCCAATAAAAATCTTCCTTCCCTGGTCCCCTCAAATGAAAATGGAACTATGAAATATATTGCTGTTTTAAACTAATTGTCGAAACCTTTGGGCATTTAATTCTATGCTGCTTTTCCTTATTGACAAGTTTTTTAATGTATGTAAAACCCGGTCCCCTCAATGTACTCTACTTCTTTGCATGCTACTAGAATAACATTTTGTACACTATATGTATTCAAGAAATAATTGCTGAATAAAGGAATATGACACCCATGATTAAACAAAAGATGTTAGCACTTAGAAATCTGTCCTAATGATACAGATGCTTTAAATCCCAGCTACAAATAGGCTGGGCTAAAATTGTATCTTGTTGACCACCATTCTACTCTTCCACCCTATACACTTCTAGTCAGTTATATTAAGTTTATAAATAGCCAGTGCAAAGTAGCAATTGTAGGTAGTAAGATTGCAAAGGATAATTTAGAAGTCGAATATAGACTCCTTAAAGATCAAAGGAGCATAATTTGTAAACTGTATTATTATATATTAGCTATATTAACTAAAAGTCACATCCTTTAATATGTACTTTATCAGGGGAAGGCTTTGCTAGACTTTGATGTCAGGGCTTTTTTGTCCCATGATGTGTAAATCTAAGATAAGTTCCAGACATCTGCAGTAAGGACAGCATAACATCAAAAGGCAATGTTAATTTGAGACGATGTGGAAATGTTACATTAAAGTTTTACTGACAGCTCTGAGATGATTTGGATATTTTAATAAACTAGACCCAATATGGAATAGATAAGAGTTAATCTGTCCCTCACTCACCAAAGAAAAATGCAAAAAAATTGCAACTCAAACTCTCCCCCCACCCCAGCACTCCTCTCCCATCTCCTTTGAGATCCTTGCTATAGAGTGCTCTCAACTCTAATCCATGATTGTGTGAGTGACTTTCTTCCTCCCCAAAGTACCTGCCTTACTTCACTACCCTAACTTCATCCCAACACCATCTGTCTCTACCTTGCCTCTTTTGCCACTTGTCTCTAACTTTGAATCATTTGCCCCTTCACCTTCTGTGCCTTATTAGAGAGTAATTATAAAGTAACTTCCCACTGTCACTGTAGTCTCTCCTGGTGAGTATCCAAAGAACCTAGTGTGCCTAGGTTCTAATTTCATAAATTAGTTATCAATTTAAAGATCATCAGATTCATTGCCAATTCAACTAAGGCCAAGTTAGTACAGAAGTTATGGAAGGGATATGCCAGAATCAATTTACCTTTCTTCATTCATTTCCTGTTAGCTAACTAAGGTAACAATTTATTCTAACCATGGCTTTGGACTCTGATTTGGGTCTGGATATCGAAATCTAATGTTCATTTTTGGCTTTAATATCAACTATCTTGAGAATGTTGTAAGTTGTTAGTATGTGTCTTGTGAGCATCTCCTGGACTCGTCATTACTGCTCCCAACTCTCATTATCCCATTGGGTTCATCCCTCTTCTGGGATGTGACTTCTGAGAATCAAGTGCCAATCTAAACTTGGACGAGGAAAATATACTCCATCCTAACAATTTGATTTGAATTTCATTTTGTGCCACAAGGAATTATTCAGGACTAATATTCATTTATTATCAATCCATTTATCTGACAATTCCTGACTAAATTCTATCATGTGCAATGCACTGGTGAAGAAAAAGAGATAAATGAGACAATCGCTATATTCATGGAGCTTACATAGAATAGGGGAAGACAAGGCATGCATGCAAATAAGTAAGCATAACAGAAATGAAAATATGACAAGTGCATGGGAGAAGGATACAAATAGATGCTCAAGTGAGAGACACATCATTTGTGACTGAGGAGATCATGAAAAGCTTCAAAGAAAAGAATCGGCATTCAGCACAATCTAAAATAAACTAAAATACCAGAAGCTTCAAAGTGCCTTGCAAAAATAAACAAATAATATACAATGCAATCTAAAGTTAGTTTGTGGTTTTCAATAGCCTGGAGGGATCCATTTCTGTTTGAATTTGACATCACCATTCTAAACTTTGAGAATTTCATTTTTATTGTTGCTGTGAAAAATCAATTAAAAGGAAAAAAAGAAAAGTTTTGTAGTGAACTAGTTCCTTAGAGCCATTATAGCACTAGCAAGATATGCATTAACTGCCAAAACTTTAAGACAACAGCAAATATCTTTCAGGCAAAAGTGCAAAAGAGATTACTGAGTGTGTGAAGCCACTTGGAAAAATCTGTCTGAATTGTACGTAGGTCTTCTATCTGGCAGCACTGCTGGGAAAAAAAATTCTCTAAGAGCAGTTTAAGTCCTTGAGCCAGTAATGTTATCATTTGTACGGACAATCGGTCTTTCTCTCTCTCTATTGCTCTCAAAATGACAGATCCTACAAACAACCTTTCCATCAAGTCAGTGAGACAATTTCCAAATAGTCTAAATACCAATTTCATAGTGCCTGCCTATTTATTGAAATTCACAGTAGCAAGTGAAGGTTAATAAAATATAGGCAAACATAGATTTAAGACAACTAATATGGTATCAAAAAATCTTGTTTGTAGTAGCTTGTTATTAAAATCAGCAAGAGGAAAGCAGTCTTGTATGATCCCTCGGGAACTACTGTTCTTCTACATGAGGATAACAATAACCTCAGGGGGACAAGGCAGCTGGTGCCTGCATTAGAATATTAGGCAAACAGGGAAGAATGAGCAAGTGACTTGATTTTTATTTTTATTCATTTATTTATTTAAGAAAAGATAATAGCATCAAATATAACCCAGCTTTAAATTTCACCATGATATAATTACCAATGGAAGACTATGAAAAATAAGTACACTGATAAATTGGAGAGAATATTTTAACTGTGCAAGATGTTTTGATGTTTATTGGAACTATTGGTAAGTAAAGGTCTTCTATTTTATAGAGGATAAAACAAGAAAAAATAAGCAAAATATTTTAAGGCCAGTTAGGATAATATCTAGCCTTTCCCAAGTCTATCTGCCAGGCAGTATTTAGGACTCAAGAATCCTCTCCCCAAACAGATTAGTGCTCTTCATACTAAGACTTGGTTTTTCCTCTAAAATACTGTGGGAGCTGTGAGCAAGCAAAGACTTACATGATAATCAAGAAATTACATTTAAAAAAACAACTCTTTTACTCCAGTTTTTTTTTTCTGTGAGCAAAAAAGACAAGCTCCTCATTGAGCCAGACAAAAAGTTCACCGATAACTTGGATGTTCCACTCTACTTACTCTAACCTTCCTCCTCCTCCCTCATCTCATAGCTTCTTTAAAGCACACTCACTTTAAGCTTAATTGACCAAAGTCTTGAATGAACAAGACCTTTAAAATAGGGTGGAGATGGCTAAGAATCAAGTGTTTCTTTCACTCTGTGACCCATTGTACTCTCATGCCAGAGTAGAACTCTGGGAATGAAACCTCTAAAACAAAGCTTAGGAATGGTTCATATCTAGACCTCTTCCCAAAAGAACAAGACAGAACAGGTACAAGACAGCCATTACTTCTTCTATCCCAAAAGAAATCCTTAAAATGTACAAGACTCATAAGTACCCACTGACAAATTAATACAAGATGGAGTAACTCATCCTTCCTATGACTATCTTCCAGGATATTGATACTTTATTAAAAAATGAAACACTTTTTAAGGCTGACCAACAAGCACTTCATTTCAAGCAACCTTCATCTCTCTTTTTTACTGTCAAAGGAACTCAGTATAAGTCAATGAATTATGCTCATCACCATGGTGGTACTCATCTCCTCCAAGAAGCTGTTGTGACCAAGTGATATAATCATCAAGGAAACCAGAGCTTTTGAATTGTTGAATTCACAAGGTAGCTGTCAAGGCTACAAATTCACAATTCTACATTGCTGCTTGATTAGCTGAGCTCAGACAAAGAAACATGAAGCAAAAGAGAGGACAAGAGACTTGAGATACAGCTTCAACTTCATCTAGGTCAACACTTACCCTTGATTCCATGTAAGTGGCTACCAAGATGGAATAAAATTCCCTCCCCTGCCCTTTACTAATGGTCTGAAGAAATTGCCACAAATAGGAAGAAGGAACAATGTAATTTGGACCTGATTTTAAAGTCTTAGTCTGTAGCTCTTATATCCAGTAGTCAATTCTTTTTGACACCATTCCATTTTGTGTCCTAAAGGGCCAAAAGACAAACTAGAAGCCTATTTTTAATACATGCCTTCAGCAAGAGGGCCAAGAAACATGAGGAACTGGAAATGACCCAAACACAATGCAACCAGAAAGGCAGGATGTGTGTTTGTTCCATGGGAAATGTCCCAGCCAAAGTACACGTATGACCAAAAGTACCCTGTACATACTCATCTCCATGGGAAATGACCCAGTCAGAATGAAGATTAGGGATGAAGAGGAAAGAATTCTCCCCACTATCCTTATCACACTGCCATGTCAAGAATGCAAGGGAAGGCCCCCAGAACATTAAGTGGGATCCCTATGGGGAACTTATGGTAGGATTCGGACAACAGTTTCACATATTGGAAAATTCCTTAAACTAAAGTTCCTAAGATCTTCTAAAAGAATAGTTTTTACCACCTTGAACTGTTTCACTGAAAGTCAATACAGTATGAGACAGGTCTAGTCTATAAAAAACGTAATTATTATCAACTGATGAACAGTTGATAGGTATT
This sequence comes from Myrmecobius fasciatus, assembly GCA_023553655.1. Taxonomy (NCBI): domain Eukaryota; kingdom Metazoa; phylum Chordata; class Mammalia; order Dasyuromorphia; family Myrmecobiidae; genus Myrmecobius; species Myrmecobius fasciatus. Next base: position 161,378 of record JAJPUD010004085.1, read on the forward strand.
TAGCAATGGCCCCAAACAAAGGAAGATACAGCTATAAAGCATTAAAAAGATTAAGGTGCCCTTACTGGATGGCAAAAGAGTCTATTAGGTGAGGCTAATAAGCCACTTTCTTTATTTACAAAGGTGAATAATGGAAATGAGAAGTCAGGTGATTAGAAGGAAAATATGTTAACGTTGGAGTTAGAACATGTTAACCTAAGGGTCTCAGGAGTTACCAAAAATCAGATTGCTCAGTGGAATAATATCAGGTTAATCTTATAAAAATATGATGGTAGAGCAGGATATCTCTAAGATAGTGGAACTCTCCTTCAAGACAAAAATCAGTAAGGCTCATCTTCTACTTGCTAGTCTGAGGGTCTTTATTTACAAATCCCTGCTTCTCTGACCTTGAAGGTTATGTTTCCTAGGAGAATATTGGAGGATATTCTTCATAGAAAAGGTAGGTCACCTCTTCCACAATTCCACCCTATTTCCTCAAAAGTATTATCAAGGGGCAGCTAATTGGCGCAGTGGTTAGAGCACCAGCCCTGAAATCAGAAAGACCTGAGTTCAAATTTGACCTCAGACACTTAACACTTCCAACTGTGTGACCCTGAGCAAGTCACTTAACCCCAATTGCCTCAGCCAAAAAAAAAATTATTATCAAATATGTATTCTTCAATGCAGTCATTATACTCAATGCTTACAATAGAGCAAAGCAGTTGTTTATACAACAGAAACCTTAATCCAAAAGGATTGTGGTGGTTAAAAAAACAAACAAACAAACATATAGGATCATACAAAATCAAGAACATTCTCTTAAAGACTAAACCGTAAACATCAACCAATCAATTAATCAATTATAATGAAACAAATTTGGGAAAGCATAAAAAGTAGCTAGTACAAAACCTCAACAACAATGGAGGGTCATAATAATTTCCAAAATACAGTCTTTTCTTACATAGATTCTGAAACTATTATTTTGAATAGTGGTAGTTATTTGACAAAACTATGAACACCTAGAGATGGAAACCTGGGCCTTAAGAACAGGATCTTTGTGGGAACAAACGTATTCTCAACAGAGACTGAGACATTATTACCAATAACTTTACAAGGAAATTGCAACATGGAGGACCTGCGTTCAAACTTTCAGTTTTTATCTTGTATTTGGTACATTTCCAAAAAGGTTCCAACTTCTAAGAGTCAAAAGATAATAAATATAACTCTATAATCAGGAGACCTAAAAGAAATAGAAAATGCATCTTAAGGTTCACTTAAACAGGTTTCTTGTTCCATGGTCTTGTGTTTAGCTGTCTACTTCATGAAGTCATCTACTTCAGGGAAACATTTTCTCCATGGAAATTTCATGTCAAAGGGGTCTGTCTAGACCATTGTCCAAAAGTTTTGTCTCTCATATTGGAATGGGCCTTTCCACCTTGTTTCTGTGGTAGATTCATGCAGGTATTTCTTCTTTAAGATCCGTTTGTCAGATTCCAAAGCAGACAATGCTCCTGGCAAAAGTTTCTTAGGTAACATTGCTCAAAACTGCTTAGTGAGAAGACTTGGTATGATTTAATAGACCCTGACAGTTCATATGGTAAAGCCAGTGCTAATCTTACTTAGCTAACCTTATAAACATCAAGCCTACAGAAAGAACATCAAACTAGACTACCTTAAAGTCTTTTGAGTTTTGAGTTTCAATATTCCTGTACCATTTGTTCCATCTATCTTGCTACACAAGGGGTGAACAATGCTGTCTTGAGGTCAGAGGAAGAATTCCTGACTTATAAAATGAGGTTTTTTGCCTTTGATATCAGAAAGAGACTTCAAACAGAAAAAAAAACATAATTTAAAAGTTTCCTTAGAACTACTAGAATAATTCTCGACAAAAAGCCTCAATCTAACCAGAGAATGTATAGACAATAAAACATATTGAAAGTCAGTGTATTTATGAACTGTATAAAATTCATCTGTGGATATGCAAATGAACTTGAAGCAAGTTCAGTAAATTTTAATTACCTCCACTTGGAACCATCATCTTTATTTGACCTTTTGTCATCACTTTCACTGATAAAATAGAAGTTCTAAGACTATTAATACAATTACAAATACTACAATTCTTTTAAAGTATATTCTTTACCCATTGTAAATCATTTGGAAGCCAAACACATATATTCTAATTCCCAAGGGGAAAAAGTGCAATTTTGTTGCCTTTCTCAAAGTAAGGTTTACTACTCAATCTAGAATTAGAACTTTTTATATCTTTATTACTCTTTTGAGGATATATTTTATACTCCTATCACAGAATAGGTGGGGTTAGTAAACCAAAAGAATTGGGACTATTAGGAAATAATCTTATGCCTGAATATATAGCTATTAAATCAATGAGAAAGGAAATGGTAAATCCAAAAAGTGATTTGTTCAATTAGCCTATTTTAGGAAGTTGAGACAAGTAATGGCCATAAAAATTCAGAATAGAAATACAAGCAATAGAGTCCTTTATATATTCTTCCCATTATAGAGACTCAAAGATGCCAGATGTTTGGAATAATAAGATTCATGATAAAATATTTGCAATTCACCTTCCATGGACAAAAAAAAAACTTATTGTGAAAGGAAGAGGAGAAATATAGACAAAATCTCCTCAATTCTGTTTGATTTCAGACAAAAGTGATAAATACTTTGGAAATTGTCAATAGTTACAGAGATTATTATTCACATTATTCAAAATATCTCATATCAGGGCTCACAATCTTCCAGGTAGGAAATTTTCCTGTTTCAAAAGGAAATAACATAGTGGGGAAACTGCCATTACTTTCTTAAGACCATCTACTTTCCCTACTTTCTCAATCACCTTAATCCACATTTAGCATTTTTAGATGGCACTCTTGGCACTTTCCCTTGAATGGTGGACAACTTACAAGTTCAAAACTAGATTCAAAATTAGAGCAAAACAAATTATAGTCCTAAGAGGTTTCACTATTATCACTTTACAGCTTATGACAGGGCACAATTGTTTCTTCAGGTAAATAACAATTACTTAAAAAAAAAAACCTTATCCTTATTTAAGAGCATACTTGATCTTTACAAAAACTTTCATTTTTTCAGTTTTCAATTGATGTGTAGGAATGCAGAAATCAATCATTAGAAATTAAGAAAATAGTCACATTCTGGGGGGTTTAACATATAAAGGAAATGAATGATAGCTACATAGTTAGCTAGATAGCTTCAACTACTTCATATTAACCCCTAAAAAGAAAGGGAAATTTTACAAAATTAGTCAATAAACATTTTATTAAGCCCCTACTATATGTCAGGCTATTCTAAGCATTGAGGAATTTAAAGCCATGCTAAAGACAGACAGTTCCTAACTTCAAGGAACTCACAATCTAATGAGGGAGAAAACAGGGAAATAACCAGGTTATAACAAAGAAATTATAGATATACAATATAAGTAGAAAATAATTAAAAGAGAGAGGAGGAACTATAACTAAGAATTAGGAAAGGCTTCCTCTAGAAGCCAGATGAATAGCAAACATTCCATGCATGGGGGACAGCCAGAGAAAATCCCCAGAGCCAAGATATGGAGTATCTTATTTGTGAAACAGTATGAAGGCCAAAGTCACTAAATCAAACAGCTTCTGGGAGTGGAGAGAAGTATAAAATGTAAGAAGATTAGAAAGGCAGAGGAAGACTTAGGTTATGAAGGGTTTTGAATGCCAAATAGCATTTTATATTTCACTTCCAGGAGGAATAAGGAGTCATTGGAACTTAATGAATAGAGGATGCTATATTCAAGCCTAAATTTTAGGAAAATCACTCTGATGTCTGATAAGAAGATAAAATAGAGTGTGGAGAGACTAGATACAGGCAGACTCACCAACATATTATTGCAATAGTCAAGGCATGTGGTGAGATAGGTCTGTACCAGAGTGGTACCATATTGGAGAAGAGATGGAAACATATTGGAGAGATGATATGAAAATAAAATTGACAACATACTGGACAATAACTTAGCAACATACTGGATATGGGGGCTGAAGGAAAGTGAGAAGTCAAGGATGGCACTTAGATTCCAAGCCTGGTGAATGGTGAGCTCATGGAGCTTTCAACAGTAGTTGGAATGGAGAAGTGGTTTAGATGGAAAGATTATTTAGGGAGAAAATTCAGTTTTGGACACAGAAGCTTAGGATGACTACTGTCAACAGAATAGGGATGACAAAGGTTAATCTGTTGAAAGAGATGAGATAGAATAGAATAACTTATTCAGGTAGACAGGTATGACTTGGCAAGGAATAAGACCACTTTTTCATATGAAACAACAATGAAGGAGGAGATGGTGGTAAAAGACATCTGAGTGATATGAGAAGAGGGAGAAGAGGACAGACATTCTCAGCAAATGTCTTCATTTTTCCTGTAAAATATGAAGCAGTGGGGAAAAACAAGATAAATGAGGCAAAGCTATCAGCTAAGAGATGGAAGACAAAGGGAACAAGGGGAAGTTCAAGGAGAGATGAAAAAATTAGAAGACTGGTTAAGAAGAGAACAATAATGAGTTAATAAGGGAGATATAGTAGGATAATCTAGCAGCAGTAAAAGCCTAGCTGAGGTTGTATAACATTAAATTTATAATAGACTCAATTTGAACAATTGCATGATTTTGTCCACCTTAGTTCTGCTGCTTGTGTGCAGGAGTGAAGGGAACAGACAGTAGAAATCCAAGGGTAAAGCATGGTAGGACACAATCAGTAATATGATGAGGAGGCTAAGGATTCAGTCTATAGTTGAACTAGTTTAGCAAGGGGTCAAAGTGAGGAAAACAGGAGAGAATAGTTAATGTAGAGATGATAGCCTGGAAGAGAAATGAAGGAATTGGAACTGGAACTGGAAGTCATAGTATGGATGAAGAGTAGAGTTTAGTAAGTGAAGGCAGAGAAGAGGTAGAAAAACAATAATTATATTTCATAATTCTTGAACATGAAGGTGGTAATTTTATGGGTAATGATAAGATCAAAGTATATCTTTTGTGGGTGACAGATAATATTTGTAAAAAAAGTGCTTAGTATAGTGCCTGGTACATAGCAGGCATTATATAAATATTTATTCCTTCCCTTAGCTGAGGTGGAATGGAACAGTAGGTTTTAAAATGAGAACAGGTTAAAGAGCTGAACAGTTAGGATATTTGAGTGAATGTCACTATGTATATTAAAATCTTCTAGGATGAGGGCAGGAATTGGGGAGGAGACATTGTGAGCCAGGGACTGAATTCACTGAGGAAGAAAGTGTCCTGGAGATTTGTAGATAACAGCTCCTGGAATTTTGATTCGGTAGAAAATGTGGATTGTATGGATCTCAAAGGAGAAAAGTTTACTGAATGATGGAGGTAGGGGAAGAACCTGGAAGTAGCAATGGGAGAACCAGAACACAAGAGGAAGGTAAAGAAGCCAGAACAGAAAATGGAAGGGTAAATACAGAGTATCCCAAAAGTTTTAGCGCATCTTTAAATTTTAACTGCATTAAGGCATCAGGGACACCCTATATCATCTTTGGGCCCAGTTGTTTCTTTTCTTCTTTCATATTCAGATTATTTATGTAACAGATCTTTTGCTGCCTAGGTATTATTCACTTACATTTTTTATCCTTGTTCTAAAATCGCATTCTACTTATTATGTTTATTCTAGAATGGCAGGGCACCTAGTAAATTAGCCTCAAAACTACTTTAATACATAGATTGTGTGTGACTCTAGGTAAGTTGCTTAGGCAACTTCCTAAGGCTTGAAGAGAAAGTGCTGGCAAGCAAGGGTATAGAGTTTACTCACTTGGAAATTCCCTATATCAATGAAACTAATCAGTCATACCAGGTACTAATGATATAAGTACTAGAGCTCTACATTCTAATGGGAAAGACAAATACAGGTAAAATATATGCAGAATAAACAAAAAGTTAAATTAGAATTTATTTTTGTTTATCATAGATGAAATGAAACTCTCTACATGGAATATACCTTACAGAGTAAAATACCTGATTATGTCCTGAGTAATATTTTAAAATAATAATAGTTAACATTTTATAGCACGTGAAGGTTTATAAAGCACTTTACAAATATTATATACATATGATAGATATGTATATATACATATATACATATATATTATGTTCAAATGAGAATTTGATCTGCAGAACAACCTTGGGAGATGGGTGCTATTGTTATGCCCATTTTACAGTCGACAAAACTGAGGCAGATAGAGGGAAAGCAAATATTTTCCCTGGGTCACACTGCTAAATAAAGCATATGGGAAAGAATCTGAACTTGAGTTTTCCTGATTCCAAATCCCATTCCCTGTCCATTGAGCCATCTAACTACTTTTAGTAAGTCCTCACCTAAAATCTTCTTAAAATATTTCCTCTTCACTTATTATTTTATACTACATTCCCAAAACCTTAAAATAAAATAAAATCATGAAGAATTTATCTTGCAGGTAAACTCAGAGGATACCAGCATACTGTGAGATAACGAAACAACTAAAGCCTGTGGCTTTCAAATATAACCATGGAACTGCTAGGCAGTGCAGTGCATAGAGCAGCAGTCCCACCAGGAAGAAAGGAGTTCAAATTTTACCTCAGACACTTACTTCAAAAAAGAAAAAACACATAACTAAAACAAACTTCCCTCTGAGTGATCATCTAAACAAAATTGCAATATGTGACAAAATAAAAGTTCATGCATGATTTTAAATAGAATGAATTGCATATGTCAAAGGATCACAGAATCATAGATTTAAGGCAAAGGACAAGGAGTCATTTAATATGATTTTGCAAATGAAAAAAAAATGAAGTCAAAGATATGCCCCAAGGTCATACAGATACTAAGCTAAGGATGGAATTTGAACCCAAGCCTCCTAACTCTAGAGCTGGTGCTCTTTCCACATTCCACCCCACCTATCACACACAGGTGAAAAAAATAAATGTGTCGAATTCAACAAGGAGGCTGAAAATAATGTTCTAAAGCAGGATGTCTTAACAGTTTTGTGTATCATGGGCTCCTTTAGCCATCTGAGGAAGCCTATGGACTCCTCAGAACAATGTTTTTAAAACATAAAATAAAATATATGAAATTACAAAAGAAACTAAGTATATTGAAATGTAGTTATCAAAAATAATCAAGTAATGAGTTCACAGACTTCTTACCCTGCAGAAGGGACAAGTTTGGAGGGAGCTGAAAAGACATCATCTTAAGATAATTCTATTCAAGTGTTTAGCAGGACAACTGAACCAACAGGATAAATATGAGCAAGAAATTATTTTAAAAAATGGAAAGATTTGGGGCATGTCAATGTCGCTTCCCCTTTTATTGTGCTCCTTTTGTTAGTCTTTGTTGGAAATCTGCTCCTCAGGTGCCCAATGTGCTAGGCAACAATGCTTGCTGTTGTGTGTCAGTAAGGAAAGCACAAATCCAAAATAGGCAGTCATAGTTTCCAAAATGGAAGGTAGACCCAAGCTACTCTGCAGGGGCACTTAGAAGAATCAGAATGTCCTGGGTTTCACGAAAAATAACTTGCAATCATGTATTCTCTTTAAGGGCCAGACTTTGTAGGGGGCCCTACAGACCCTGTAAATACTGCAGATTTAACAAGAGTAGTGTTTTTTTTCTCCTAGTCATGATTCTGTTGTTTTCTTTTACTTATAACCAGCACATATGTTACACATAATTGGCTCTCACAGAGGTTGCCATATCAGATGAATCATTCTCCACTCAAATTAAAATAATAATTGTTATTGTTGCCCAATTGTTTCAATCATGTTTCTTCATGATCCCATTTGGGGTTTTCTTGGCAAAGATATCGGAGTGATTTACCATTTCCTTCTCCAGCTCATTTTACAGATGAGGAAACTGAGGGAAACAGGGTTAAGTGACTTGCCCAGGGTCACACAGCTAGTAAATGTCTGAGGTCAGATTTGAGCTCTGGAAGATGAATCTTCCTGACCTAAGACTCAACACGCAATTCAGTGCATCACCTAACTGCCAAATGATAATAATAGTTAACATTTATGTAGCACCTACTATGTGTCAGGCATTGAGCTAAGTGCTTTACAAATATTATCTCACTTGATCCTTAACATAGCCCTGGGAGCTGGGTTCTATTATTTTTTACAGCTGAAAAAAAATTAAGCAAGCAGGTTAAATGACCTGCCCAGAGTCTTATTGCTAGTTAAATACCTGAGATCAAATCTGATCTTGGGTCTTTCTGACACCAATCCCAGGGTTCTATCTACTGTACCACCAAACATAAACCTCTTTTAAGTGGAGGAGAGAGAAAGGAGGTGACAGGGAAGAAATAATAATAACAATAATAGCTAGCACTTATAAATAGCACTTGAATGCTTGCAAAGCACATTTACATATGCCATCTCACTGTATAATAGAGTTATCAGTGGACAGAGCTTCAGACTTGGGGTCAAAAAGACCTAAAATTAAATGGCCTCAGGTGTAACTAGCAATATGACTACAGACAAGGCAAATAACCTCTCAATATCTCAGTTTTAGAGTCAAAGCAGAGACTTGCCTGAGCTTTCCCCAAAACCCCTCAAAATACTTCTAAATAATGATTCTCAACAAATTTTAGTACAGCAGAACCCATAAAAAGATAGAGTGAAGCAATTTTCCAGCCCAAGACCAAAAAGGAAAGGTCTGTTGCACTAGGGTGAGAGCCCAGGATGGACTAGCACAGACCAGGTCCCAGAAAACCAGGAGAATTTCTGGATCAATGGCTGCAGTGGCAGTTTCCAGACTTTTCAACCTACAGCTGCCAATAACTTAAAAGGCCAGTCTGAAAGGTGTGTCACACTAGGGTAAGAGTAGAGCTGAGTCCAGCACAGTCCCAGCTCCAGGAAACCAGGAACAGGCTATGGGAGCCACGGAATCAGCAGCAACTGCTTTCAGAAGTCTCAGTCCACAGACAGAAAGGGGATCCAATACCTGGTGATTTTACAGGGCTCTCTTTGCTAACATTGAGGCAGGACTCTGTTACTCGAATCCAGATTACAGACTCAGGGAGAGGAACAGCATTAGCACAGCAGAACTTGCAGCCACAGTGATATGGAGACACTTCTCATAGTTCCAGAGCAGAAAAGAGTGTTTGTGGTTGCTCAGAGACTAGATCATAGGCCAAGAGATACATTGGAAAAAACTGAAAACCTACAGATCCCTAGAAGCATCTCTTACAAGAGCTGCATAAAACCCCTGAAACCCCTAAAACCATCCTGGAAGCAGATATAACAAAAACTTAAAAAATCAAATAATAGCCTGAGAAAATGAGCAAACAATAGAAAAAGGTTCTGACCATGGAAAGTTATTATGGTGACAAGAAAAATCAACACTCAGAAGATAAAAAAGTCAAAGGTTTCACCTCCAAAATGTTCAATAAGAATAAGGTCTTAGGTCATGGAAGGGGTTTTGAAAATCAAATAAGAGAGGTAGAGGGAAAATTGAGAAGCAGTGAATGATATAAAAGGAAGTACAAAAACCCAATGAGAAGAATGCCTTAAAAAGCAAAACAGAAGACAATGTAAAATACCTCATTGGAAAAACAACTAACATTGAAAATATCTTTTAAATTACTGAACTATCTGAAATCATGACTTAAAAAAGCCTATTTTCAAAAAACTTTCAAGGTAAACTGTTCTGATATTCTAGAACTAGAGAGTAAAAGAGAAATTGAAAGAATCCACCAATCATCACCTGAAAGACAAATGAAAAGTCTCAGAAATATTATAGTCAAATTCCAGATGAAGGGGAAAATATTGCAAATAGCCAGAAAGAAATAATTCATGTATTGTGGAGCCACAATCTGGATAACATGAAATTTAGCAGCTTTTGCATTAAAGCATAAGAGGGCTTGGAATATGATATTTCAGAGAGCAAAGGAACTAGCATTATAGTCAGGAATCACCTACCCAAAAAAAACAGAATATAATCCTTCAGGGAGAAAATGAATATTTAATGAAATAGAGGATTTCCAAACATTCTTGATAAAAAAGCCAGAACTAAAGAGAAAATTTGCCTTTCAAATACAAGACTTAAGAGAAGCATAAAAAGGCAATCAGAAAAGGAAAATGATGAGGAACTGTTTACATTCCTATATAATAATATATAATACATTATTATATTATATATATCACGTGTTATATATATAATATAATAATAAGATGATAGTTGTAACTCATAAGAATTTTCTCATTATTGCAGCAGTTAGAAGGAATATATATATATATATAAGGCTTAGGTATGAATTGAATATGATGAGATAATATCTTTTAAAAAATAAAGGGTGAGAAAGGAATGCACTGGGGGAAAGGGTAAGGTAGAATGGCCATAAATTAAGCAAGAAAAAGCTTTTACAGTGGAGGGGAAGAGGGGGAGGTGAGGAGGAATGAATGAATTTTACTCTCATCACAATTGGCTCAAAAGAGGGTATAACATCCACATTCAAATGTACAGAAATCTATCTTATCCTATAGGACAGTAGAGGGGAAGAAGATACAAGAAAGGGGAGAAGGTGATAAGAAGGAGATTGAGGGAATGGAGAGTGAGAATTATAATACTTTTGATGGAGAGACAGGGTTAAAAGAGAGAGAGAAAAGAATAAATGGGGAAATATAGTTAGCAATAGTAATTGTGAAAAGAATTTTGAAACAAGTTTCTCTGATAAAGGCTTCATTTCTCAAATATATAGGAAACTGAGTCAAATTTATTAAAAATTGATAAATGATCCAAAAATATGAACAATTTTCAGCTGAAATAATCAAAGCTATATATGGGCATATAAAATGTTCTAACTCATTGGAGAAATGCAAATTAAAACAATTCTGAGGTACTACCTCATATCTATAAAATGCGCTAATAGGTAAAAAAAAAGAAAATGAGGAATGTTGGAAAGAACATGGGGAAAATAAGACATTAATGCATTGTTGGTGGAATTGTGAACTGATTCAAGCATTCTGTAGACCAATTTGGAATTATGCCCAAAGGGCTATAAAAACATGCATACATTGACTTAGCAATACAACTATTAGATCTGTGTCCCAAAAGATATTTAAAATTTAAAAAAAAAAGAAAGAAAATGACTTATATGTACAAAACTACTTATAGTCATTTTTTTCCTCAGGGCAAAGAACTGGAAATTGAGGGGATATGCATCAGTTGAGGAATGGCTGAGCAAATTGTGGCATGTGATTATGTTGGAATATTATTGTGCTATGAAGAAATGATGAGCGGGATGCTCTCAGAAAAACCTGGAAAGACTTCCATGAGCTCATAAAAGTTAAATGTACAAAGTAACAGCAATATTATGAGCAGCTGTGAATCGCTTGGCTATTTTCAGCATTGTAATAATCCAAGACAATTCTAAAAGACATATAGTGAAAAATACCATCTATCCCCAGAAAAAAAAAAACTTAGTGTGTCTGAATACAGATTGAAGCATATTTTTTTACTTTATTTTTCTTTAGGTTTTTCTTTTGGGGGGAGGTATCCTATGTTTTCGTATACAACATGGTTTTTATGGAAATGTGACATCACATGTACCTTCTTGATGAGGGTATAGGGTGCAGAAAGAGGAAAAGAGAGAATCTGAAACTCAAAGTTTTAAAAACAAATGTTTAAAATTGTTTTACATGTAACAGAGGAAAATGAAATATTAAATTATTATATTCTCCCCCAAAAAATGTTGTTTCCTAATCTCTAAAATGAGGGCAATTATAAGTCCTTACCTCATAAAATTGTTGTGAAAATCAAATGAATTAAGATGTGTAAATCACTCATTTTGAAAACTTTAAAGTGCTACATCATGCTAATTATTATTATCATCAATTATAATATACTTGTAATATCCCAATGAGGTAGATGGTATTATTATCCCCACTTAACAAATGATGAAACTAAAGCTGAAAATAACTCTAAGACAACACACGGAGTGTCCAAAGCTAAATTTTGAACCTGGGTCTTCAAATCTAACTCTCTATCTACTATAACATCTAGTCTCTGAATAAGGCTGGATAATTCTTATTCGTCAAGTTTGGCAACAATATACTAGGTCATCTATTGGATCTGTAATTTCATCATTATGGATATGTCAATAAAAGCAGCCTATCTTATGAAACTTGTCTATATCCTCCAGTAAATCTCCCACATGGATCTGAACATTGGTTTAGAGAATCTGCAACTCAAAAGTTTTAAAAACAAATGTTTAAAATTGTTTTACATATAACTGAGAAAAAATAAAATACTATAATAGGGTCCTCTCTCTAAATTTCTCAACATTGTAGATAAAGTAACAAAAAAATTACATGGTTTATCTACTGGTGATCTATCTCTCATTGTGACCACATGACTGACCTACCTCTTTTTTTTTTCAACTGATTACCTTTATCCTTTATACTCTTCCTTTGTTGCAATTCTCTATTGGTAATACGCAGCAGACTATTCATGGTTACAATTGGGTGCAACACAATTTTTAATTCTATTGACTATGAAATGTTTCATTACTCATGATCATACACAAACATAGAACCACTGAAGGAATACTGATGTTAAAAAAGATAGGTTTTATAATACCAAGGAAATCAAAGAGGAAAATGACTCCTAAATATAAAAACATTTAAAGCAGTTCTTTCTGTGCTGGCAAAGAATTGGAAAATAAAAGGCTGCCCATTAATTGGGAAATGGATCAAGAAATTATGACATACATAAATCATGGAATGCTATTATGTAATGCTATCATAAGACATAATGAAAGGAACAGTTACATAGAAACCTAAAGAGACTTGCATAAACTGATACAACATGAAGTGAGGAAAACCAGGAAAATGTTTACATAACATCACTGTAAAGATAAACAATATTTAAATGCTTAATATGATCAATGTCTGTATATACATATGTGTATGTATATGTCTATAAGTGCATATATAAATATATCTGTGCTTAACTATAGCCTGTTTGGAGTAAGTTGGGAGGGGTAATGGAAATGGAAAAAAGAATAAAGTAAAAAAAAAATGTGCACAGCAGAGAACAAAAGAACAACCTACTAGAAAGCAAAGAAAAGATGGGCACTTATGAACATAATTTCTTCTTTCTTGAAATAGAAATTTATTATTTTATATTTTGAATTTTCTCTGATGTTCTGCTGAGCAGATGAAAAAAAAAGAAATTTGATCAATGCAATAAGCAATCATGATTCCAAAGGATTCATGATGAAAAAAGCTGTCCTCTTAAGCAGAGATATGACTGATTCAGGATACAGAATGAAACATAGAGACATACACTGGAGATATTATGATTTTGGCTCTAGACCACCACAATAAAGTGACTATCCTAATAAAATTAGTCACACAATTTTTTTTGTCTCCCAATACATATAAAGGTAATGTTTAAACTATAATGGAGTCTATCAAGTGTGCAATAATTTTACATCTTTAAAAAACACAATGTCTATATCTTGGTTTAAAAACATTGTATTGCTAAAAAAATTGCTATAAATCATCTGAGCATTCAGGTAGTATTAATCTTCTTGCTAATGAAGGGTCTTGCCTCAATGTGGCTGACAACTGATTGCTCTGGGTAGTAATTGCTGAAAGCTGGGGTGGCTGTGACAATTTCTTAAAATAAGACAATAATGAAGTTTGCCTCCTAGACTGGCTCTTCCTTTCACCTGAACCTGTAGAGGCTGTTATAGGGTTATTAACTGGCCTAATATCAATATTGTTGTATCTCAGGGAATAGGAAGTCTCAAGGAGGAGAGAAACAGGAGAAAAAGCAGTTGATAAAACAGTCAAAACACATACATTTATAAAGTTCACCATCTCATATGGTTGTGGTTTGTGACACTCCATAATAATTATTAATAGTAACCTCAAAAATCACTTATCACAGATCACCATAACAGATAAAATAATAATGAAAAAGTCTGAAACATTGTGAGAATTACCAAAATATGACACAGGCATAATTGTGAGCTCAAGCTGTTAAAAAAAAATGCTGCCAATAAATTTGCTCAACACAAAGTTATCATAAACTTTCAGTTTGTAAAAAAAAAATGCAGTATCTGTGAAGTGCAATATAACAAAGTGCAATAAAATGAGGTGTCTGTATACTTTTTGGACACAGACAATGAGAGAATTTATTTTTGCTTGATTATGCACACTGTCACAAGAGATTTGTTTTTCTTTTCTTTTTTTTTTCCCAGAGAGTAGAGGGAACTGAGGGAAAAGGAAATCTTTTTTGTTATTTGAAAAATAATATTTAAAAGTGAATTTTTTAAAAAGATACATCTTTGTATAGCGGGCAACTTAGGGTCATTAAATGAATCCCAAATTTCCTAAGTGATTCAACCCACTTTCCTTTTCTTATTCAAATTTAAAACCAAATCATTATCCATCCATAATATTTATGATAGATAATAGATACTGGTGAACCAGCTCTATATAGAGTCCATGTTATTGCATATCACGCTCTGAATAATAGGAGTTTTTCATCCACTTGGTGGATTACATAGGATTCTTCTGAATGATTATATATCTCATTGAGAGGGCTCAACAGTGTTTTGAGCTTTCATGCAATCAACAAAATGGTGATATGCTTCTGACTTCCAGAGTTTTTCTCCTCCCTCACCCGCCTCTTTCCCCAAATCCTCAGGGCCTGAGACCTTCTTGGGCTGGAACTCTCCAATTCTTTAGCCTCCTTTTCCCTCATTCCTCCTGGGGAAATACCACTTTGGGGACAGGCGTAGGCTGGCCTTGGTTCAGATCTTTCCTGGCTCTGCTTCTAAATCTTAAGACACCAGGCTCCCAGAGCCCTCTGATTTCATCCCATATTTTTCAGTTTGCCCTTTGTACATACAGTTCTCTCATTAGAATGTAAATTCCTTGGGGGAAGGACTGCCCTTTTGTTGTGCTTGTGTTTGTATCCCCAGTGTATATAATAACTGCTTAAAAGACACTTGTGACCTGACTGTTGGCAGAGGTGCACTTGGAGGATTTCACCATTCATGGTGAATTCTTCGCCATTTGGACTGTGTGGGTGGCAAACACATTTGGTGAGCCCAGTTCCTGTATTTCACACTCTGTTTGATATGCAGAACAAATAAGTTCAAGGAAATGCATCCTTTTTTGCAACTTCATTAAAAGAAGATAGTGCGTTTAGTGATATTTGTAGAAAAGTGATATTTTCTGAATCAGATAGTTACTATGTAAGTAAAAACGGATAGCTAGGAGCACTGGACCTAGAGTCAGGAAGACCTGAGTTGAAATCCAGACTTAGACACTTACTAGCTGTGTGACCCTGGGCAAGTCACTTTACCCTGTTTGCCTTACTTTCCTCATCTGTAAAATAAGCTGGAGAAGGAAATGGTAAACCACTCAAGTATCTTTGCCAAGAAAATCCCAAATAGGAGTCATAAAGGGTCAAACATTAAGTGAAAAATACCTGAACAAAGTAAACAGGGAAATAAATTTTTGAAAGCCCAAGCCATCTTTATTAAAAGAAGCTACCAGAAAAGAAAATTAAATTAACAAATACAGAAGCATGAAAAAAGTACCAAAGCTGAGTTTCATATACTACACAATACATGGACTAGCTATTAGGGGCCACCACTCACTTAAAAGATGTGAGAACTGATTAGCACTAGAGAATTCATGTTTTAAAATTTTGTTTTATCAAGTGAAACTACCCTTGTCTTTTTTTCTTTTCTTTTCCTATTTTCTAAAATAAATAAATAAAACAAAAACAAAAACAAAATCAGCCCTCAAAATTGTAAAATAGTGACATGTGAATCCAAGGATGCTTACAATTGATTTGACCTCTTGGATCATTTACTGTTACTCAGAAATTCTTGTCAGTAGCAAGCTCAGAAATAAACGTAATTTATTTCTACCCTTTTTTTTCCCTTGGAGCCAAGTACATTATTATAATTCACTGATGAAATGTTTTTTAAACATTTCAAAATTTTTAGAAAAATTAAAAAGCAAACACAAATTATGAATGATAGTCCTAGATTGTGCACAATTTGAAGGAAGAAGTGAATTGGGGGAAAGCAATGAAAATGGTGCAATCGGCGAGATCAAAATTGTGAAAAGTTTTTGCTGAAGAGATCATGGAATTTCTCACATTTAATTCAATGCCAGCATGGCAAAAATGGAAGTGTTACCCAGATGGGGTAAACCACATTACAAAGAACAAACTTGCATAATCTCTTTAAATGAGCAAAACTCTTAGCAGAAGTAACCTAGAGACTCCATTGATGTGGCTTTAACAAATATTTTAAAAATCTGATTCAAATACTTATTAGTCAAATGAGCCTAGGCACCCTCAATTTCTTCATCTAGAAACAGATGATAGCACCTAATTCATGGAGTTTTTAGAATTTTGATAACCTTAAAGCACTATATAAATGCTAGTACTTATTAAAATAACAGTAGTTGGGTCTCAGAATTGACTGAGAAAATTGGTTGAAAAGCAAAACTATAGGCAAGATCTCCAAAACAGCAACATTGGTAGAGGGAAAAAAAGGGGAGTGGGGAGGGGGGGAGTGTAAGTAGCAAACCACTGAATGAAAACAAAATTTACTGTCTGGTTTGAGAAATAGAAATCCTCTCGGATCCCAAGTTCTAAGATTAAAATTGTATTTTGGCACAGCTGGAACACCATAATAACTAAACTAATAAGAAAATCATCCTCCTCAATCAATAGGCATACACCCCAGAAAAAGTGATTTTTGCCCTATAGTGAAATAGTAAAAAGAAAATGGAAATCTCTGCTCCATGGAATTAAATATCAATCCTAATGCCATCTGGATTTTGTTAGTTTTTATGTTTTTTTTTTCTTTAGTATTTAAAAAGTCAGGGCCAGATCCTACAATCTTTGCATAAATGCAAGTCCTAATGATTTCAAATCACAAAGTCAAAAAAATAGATAAAAGAATGCACAGGAATATTGCTTACTATACTACTTGACCTCTGAGTAGCAAAGTGACTGTTCTGCTAATGCTGGGGAATTGGAAGGATTGAGGAGGAATCTGACCCCTTCAGGAGAAGGAGATTTATATATGGATGCAGAGATTGGTTTACTCCTGGATAGCCCTCTTTATCATATGAAATAACATGTATAAAGCACTTTGTAAATCTTAAAGTGTTATATAAATTCTAGCTATCATTGCCATTCCTTGCTGTAAAAAAAAGATCTTTGACGTTTAAGTGCCTTGCTAATGGATGTTTGTGACTCAATGTGAGGGCCAGAACATGAGCTGAATAGTTATCACCCCAAAATGAGTGATGGGAAAGGCACAGTGTCATTAAAACTCACAGTGCAGGTGTTCAGAGTTTAGAGAGTAAAATGGTTCTCAGAATCTTGCCCAGCAATCCCTTAATTCAGACTGGACAATTTTTGTAATCATCAACACCATTCAGATAGAAAACAGCCATTATCCCACATAGCTTTTTTTCCCTTTCACAAGCAACTCTGAATATTCCTGTTCTCATCTACTTACCACACTTAGCTCTTACAGCTCCACTTTTCAAACATCCTACCTTGTAAAGACTGCTCACTAATCAATGTCTTTGCCCAGTAATATCACTCATGCACAAACCCCTGGTATATGTTGTCTCAGACTCAAGTGACTCAAAATTACTAAAAGGCATGTAGGATCTCATCGCATCAGAAATTCTCTCCAGTGGTACATATCCCAAGCCATCCATGCCATATCCCAACTCTTATCAGTGGCTTCCCATTAGTTCAGTAGCACTTGCTGGTCTTCCTTGCTTTCTTCTAACACTAAAAGGGTATTTGTGGGGCACCTCTACCCTCACCACCCAGACAGTCCATCGTCTCTTCTAATCACAGAGCTCCTCAGTGACATTTTTCACCATTGTTCTTTTTTGGGGATCTCACGGGTTATGTGTCACAGCCTATTCACATTCATCATTTGCCTCTTCATCTTTGCATTACCCTGTCTGGGACATTAATTTTTAAATGTAACATCTGCATAGTTCTTTGGAGATTGCTGTATTCCATATCTATTCCTATAAATTAAAGCAATAGACTGCTTGGTATTCAAGAGAATGCCCTGGCTTAGATGAGAAGCCTGGAATCCTTAAAGGAACTCTGCATTCTCCTAAAGAAAAAGCAAACTTTCTAGACTTTGCCACCATGCTTCAACAACCATCTTAACCTGTAACATCCCTCTGACATTTTATCCCTCTTCGCCCATTGATGAATTCCTCCTTGAGCCTCCATTTTGGGGAGGATTCCAAACTGGCCCTCTTCATCCACTGGTGAGTTCCTCCCTGGGCTTCTGTTTTGGAGAGGAGCCCAGGCAATCAACCTTCATTCTTCTCTAAGCTGAGAAAAATCATCCCCCTAAATCAATAAAACTTCATTCTCCAAGCTCTGCTTTAGATTTTCTATACTTTGACACAATGGCCCTTCAAAGGTACCTCCCTTGGCCCTCTCACTTTGCAGCTCCCTATTTGTGTGTAGTATGTAAGTTTCTTGAAGGCAAGTATTCTCATTCTCTGTCTCTCTTGTCTGTCTCTGTCTTTCTCTATCTCCTTCTCTATCTCTGTCTCTCTGTCTCTCTCTGTCTCTCTGTCTCTGTCTCTGTTTCTCTCTGTGGGTGTGTGGGTGTGTCTCTCTCTGTGTCAGTCTGTCTGTCTTTCTGTCTCTGTCCTTATATCTGTATCCCCAGTGCTTAGCACAGTGCCTGCCAAGCAGTAAGCACTTAATAATAAGCACTTATTTATTGCCTTAGCTTGTCTGAAAGCAACCCAACCTCCTCTCCTCTTCCTGTTCAACTTTAGACCCAATTTTTTTTCTATCTTTACAATTTGTCCCAAATAAACATAATGAGGTACAAGCTCTATAAGATGTCCATCTAACTGTTTTTTGTGATCTGGACAGAAAGTATTCTACTCCCAAGTATTGTGGGGAAATTAAGTCCTACATATACACAGCTTGCATACAGATTTGATCCTTCACTGTCAATGAAACAAAATCACATACAATTCAAACATTTTAATACATACAGACAGAGAAGAAATAGGAGATCTATCTTGAAACTAAGGTTCTCAAGAAGAACAATGGCCCAAATGTGAAACAAAAATAAAGTGAATTCACTTCACAGAGAAAGATTTCAATATTTCAAAGTTTAAGATACTTCACAGGTATGGATGTTATTCCTACGAGTGCAGGCTAAAGCCCCCTCCAAGTCAAGTCAAGATTAGTATGCATTTATTGAATTCTTACTATGTGCTAAGTTCTGGGAATATAAAAAACAAGCAAAAAATGACTTACATTCCACTGGGGGAATAACAAATATTAAAGGAGGAAGAAAAGCAATGAGGTGAAAACAAGGTGACTTAGGAAGGAAGGTCAAGGAAAAATAATAGAAGATGTCCAGGGGTGGACATATGATGAAGAAAAAGGTACAAAGTCAGGACTGGACCCGGCAGAGGAATGAAGGAATAAACATAACTCAGATGGGGGAAAAATGTATCTTTCTTTTTACAAACCTTTCACTGAAATGTAGGGAAGCTAGGTGGTGCAATAGAAGGTATCAAGCCTAGAATAAGGAAGATTTATCTTCCTCAGTTCAAATCTGAAATCAGACACTTACTAACTGTATAACTCTAAGCAAGTCTCTTTACCCTTATTTGTCTCAGTTTTTCTCATCTGTAAAAAGAACTGGAGAAGGCAATGGCAAACTACTCCAATATCTTTAACAAGAAAGCTCCAAAATGGTATCACAATGAGTCAAACAAATTAAATGACTGAACAACAACAAAAAATAAAATTTAGCATTTCCTTCAGTTAGGAACCTAGGCAACCAAACATTTTTTTCTGAGAAGGGCTTTATAGGTTTCACCCGTCTGCCAAAGGTTTCCATGACACACCAAAAAATGTTAAGAATCCTACCTTAGACTAACTCACCCTGTTTAGGTTTAACTCCTTAAACAAAGCCTCTCTTCACTTTTAATTCTCAATTTATCATCAAACTTAAGTGTTCACATTCCCTATAGGCTTTTCCCAGCAAGATTCTCATGCTTGACTGATTATTCAAGGTTTTTTAAAAAAATTTCCAACATCTCATCCCCTTCAGTTTATAGCAGTCATGCAAATTAACAAGGATTCACAAACCCACAGGCTTTAAACAGAAATCAGGTCAAGTTTCAATTAAATAAATCTGGGAAATTCAAACTTTTGGTAACTTGAAAACATAAGCAGTAATCTTATTGCTGCTTTTCAGTTACAATTTCTCATTTCAGGATTGCTAAGTATAGGAGAAACTAATGAAAGCTACTGTGGTCACAAAATTTTACAAATGGAGAAGTTAAATTACCCATGACATTTATTTTCAAATCTATGTGTACATAAATCCAGTTATTATTGTCAAAGTTACTATTTTCAGAGTTGACTCCAAACTCTTTATTTAAGGGAATGGAGCCCAGCAAAAACAAAAGCTCAAAAGGAGATTGCTTTCATTTAGACAAAACTTATAGCTTGAAGCCTGAGTGTTGTTCACATGAAACTATACAATCCACCCCCCCCCCAACCTCATGAATATTTGAAAAGTAAGAACAAAACAACCTAATCTTTTTTTTCTTTACATTTTTTAACTTTAACTGAAAAAAAACCAACAGTAAAATAGGCAGGGAAGGCAGTAGATCTGTGTTCTAGCCCTAGTTTTCATCAGTAATTAGCTGTGCGACCTTGAAAAAGCCTTGCTTTCTTCATTCATGAAACCAGGAATTTAAACAATCTTTAAGTTTCCCTCAGCTCTGATATTCTATGATTCTTTAAATTTCAATTTGTTTCTTATTCCTTTCTTTCCATAGCATCCTATCTACCAAGATCTGGGTCAGCAGCATACTAGGTGGTCCACCTTTAGGTCAAATCCAAAATTATCTTGGAATTTAAGAAAATCAGGCAAGACAACTGCTCTCCACCCCCATCTTCTGTTGCTCTGGGTTGATGCCTTTTGGCAAAGCTCCAAAGAGTGGATTACAAGCATATATATATATATGTATGTATATATATATATATATATATATACAGAAAGAGAGAGAGAGAGAG
>JAJPUD010004085.1:182578-207821 GCA_023553655.1 Myrmecobius fasciatus
AGAGAGAGAGAGAGAGAGAGAGAGAGAGAGAGAGAGAGAGAGAGAGAGAGAGAGAGAGAGAGAGAGAGAGAGAGAGAGAGAGAGAGAGAGAGTTAAACTTATTAGGGAGAGGGGTAATAACTGTGTGTATCAGGTGGGGAGGGAATCTTGAAAGGTCTCAGGAAGGAAGTAATGGTTCAGCAGAATTTTGAAAGAAACTAGGTACTTAAGAAGAAGAGACAAAGGGATGGTATTCCTTTGCCTGTTAAAAAAAGGCACATAAATAGAAAGTTGAATGATATAAGTGAGAAGCCACAACAAAATTAGTTTGACTGGATTAAAGAGTAGATGAAGTGAAGTAATGATGAAAAGGTGGGTTGTGGTCTGTCTAGAAAGGGCTTTAAATGCTTGAGTCATTCCCCAATAAATAAATAATCAAAAGATATAGACAAACACTTCTCAAAATAGGTGCAAACTATCAACAAACATATGAAAGAATGGCCCAGATTAGCAATAAAAACAAACTTTTTTGCAAATAAAAACAACTAAGGTTTTACCTCAAAATGTAGCAAATGGGCAGAGATGGTTAAAACTGGGAATGGTTAATGTTGGTGAAATTGTGGAAAAATAGACACACTAATTCACTAGTGGGAGAGTATGAATTGGTCCAACTATTCCAGAATCAATTTGGAATCATCTGAAATAAGTGACTAAAATGTCCATATATACAAAAAGGCACTGTATACACCAGCATAGTTTTAGCAGCACTTTTGTCAGAGCAAAAAGCTAGAAACAAAGGTCCATTGATTAGAGAATGGCTAGACAAGTTATGATATATGAATCTAATGTAATATTAATGTAGTATAAGAAATGGTGAATATAGAGAAGAAAGAATACTCATATAAAACTGATGCACAGTGAAGAAAGCAGAAACAAAAAATAAGGTGGTGGAGTTGGTGAACTGATCCAATCCTTCTGTAGAACAATGTGGAACTGTGCCCAAATAGCAATCAAACTGTGAATACCCTTTGATCCAGCAATACCACTAAAAGGGCTATAACCAAAGAAATCAATGAAAAAGGGGAAAGGACCTTCATGTGCAAAAATATTTACAGCAGTTCTTTTTGTGGTGGCAAAGAATTGTAATCTGATGGGATGCCCATCAGTTGAGAATGGTTCAACAAGTTGTGATAAGAAATGTAATGGATACTATTTTGCTTTAAGAAATGACTAGCAGGTAGATGTCAGAAAAAAACTGAAAAGACTTACACACACTGATATAAAGTGAAGCGAGCAGAACCAGAACACTGCACAGTATCAGCAACACTGTGCAATGATATTACTTAGCTCTGCTCAGCAAAACAGCAGTCCAAGAGAAGTCCACAATGGAAAATGCTATCCACATCTAGAGAAACAGCTGATAAATAGAAATATGTATAGTGTGGTTTTACACACACATGCTAGTGTCTAATGGAAGTCTTCTCTAGAGCAAGGTAGGGAAGAAAGAGAAAAACTAAAAAAAAAAACACAGAAGAGAAAAAAAAAGGAAGCACAAAAAAGCAGTGAAGCTTTGAAACAATGTTATGTATGTATTACATAGTTTTTCAAAAATGTAAACCACTGGGACAGCTAGGTGGTGCAGTGGATAGAGCATCAACCCTGAAGTCAGGAGGATCTGAGTTCAAATCTGGTCTCAGATACTTAACATTCCCTAGCTGTGTGACCCTGGGCAAGTCACTTAACCCCAATTGCCAAAGCAAAAAAAAAAAAAGAAAAGAAAAGAAATGTAAACCACTATGAAATGGAGATTCATGGTTTTATGCTGAATTCTCTTTTTAAGTTTTACTGGAAATATGAAATGTTCTCTTTTTTGTCTTTTTCTATTTAAGTTGAAAATGAATATATATATATATTTAAAAGAGAAAGAAAATATATAATTTGTCATTATTTTTAGAAATGCCAAACAGGAATTTATATTTGATTCCAAAGGTAATTACAACAAGAAGTGGCATGATCAGATCTGCATTTTGTAAATATGACTTTGGCAGATGTATGGAGCATGGGTTAGAATGGGGAGAGACTTGAGTTACAGAGATCAATTAGAATATTACTGCAATAGTCTAGGCAATAGGTGATGAAGTCTGGAGCTAGCTGGTGATGCTACAAGTAAAAGAAAGGTCATATGTGAGAAATATAGTAGAATTAGAAACAAAATTTCACAAAAGATTCAATGAGTGGTATGAGGAAGAGTAAGGAATCAAAAATTCTGACTAAACACATTCTAGCAATATTCTTGAATTCCATCAATCCAATTCTTTCCTATGTACATATAGTCAACAAAGAAAAATATAGTTAAATCCATTTTCCAGCATCTATCTTTGCCTATCCTAAGGATTCCTGCCATTTGATTAATCTTACATTATTTTCTCTACATGTATTCATTTTTGTACTGTTATACAGAGAGATGTTGAGAGTAAAAAATATTTCTTAATTCTGGGGAATAAACGTATTAAATGCACAAAGAAAAAACACAAGATAAAAAAAATACAAAATAGAATAAGTATAAAAATAAGAAACAGAAAACAAAATACATGGATTTCTTTTTACCATTTGTGAATATCATCATTCTTTTAAGACTTAGGTTTATAAGACATGAATATCAGTCCTCAAATAATAATTCAAAATCACCCAAAGAACAACAGAGAGAGGCATAAGTCAACTATAACACATTCCCAGACGAGAATTGAGCAGGATAAACAGCAATAAGAATTTCAACAGAAAAAAAAATGGAGGACTAGAAGGAAAAAAAAAGATGAGCCAGTCATATAGAAAGAATGGGAAATAACTGGTGCATAGCCTACATGCACCACTGGTATACACTTAACATCTGAAGAGTTATAAGAAAAGTCCCCAGCACACTGGGTACACTCCCCCTCCTCTTTGTGAAGGATTTATGGAAAGAAATTGACAAGAGTCTCACAAAATAGGCAGTCAGTTATGGATGGATGGATTGTAATTCTTCACCATTGGAGTGAATACCCACATCGATATGATCAGAGACTTAAAACAACATCAGGTCTCAGATATACAATTTAAATTTCTTTTCTCCTTCATCCTGTTTTGATGACTATAAATCTGCCTAAAATTTCCTGCCTCAATTTTTCCCATATACATCAAAAAAGAAAGCAAAAACATATTGTTTAAATATACATATCCCACTCTTCCTTTTGTTATTTTTTTTCTGGCATTTTCCATAGAAGTATAATTTTTTTGGTGCTCTGCATCCACTGTTACCAGTTTGGAGCAAATTGATTTCATATTTCTGATTTTCATTGAAGCATAAGTATCTCAAGAACCAGTAACAAGTAAAAACTGTGAGAACATCTGCTCTCTGGGTCTCTGCTCCAACTACTAATGTCATTATTTCTGCAGGAAGCTGCCAATATGTTTTCTTTACACACACACACACACACACACACACACACACACACACATATGCACACACACATTCCTTGGAAAGAATATGCCAAACTTGGCTACACTGAAGAATAAAATTAATGGATTCCAAGTCAGCCTCCTAGAAGTAAAAAGTTGTACCACACCACTGGAAATATAATTAACAGATTTGGAAAAACAGAATTAGCCTCACTATCAATTATTATAAAATAAAATTTAAACTTTTAACATCTTATTATATATCATAGTGCTATCTGGCTATTTGACAAATACCTGATGATATTTGAAAAGATTTTGCTATTTAGGTTGACTAATTTTTTAAGAGGATTACTTCTGATTAATTTAATAGCTTGTATACACATTCTAATTCTTCAAAAAGGCAAATTTTTAGCTGTATACATTCTGAATTTAAAACTTAACAAACTTTTGTTAACAAAAAATAAAAATTTATAAGCCTCCATGTTTTTTAGGCTTGTTTGACTCCATAACCTGCCTTGGCAGAGATATTAAAGTGGTTTGCCATTTCCTTCTCCAACCCATTTTACAGATAAGGAAACTGAGGCAAACAGAATGAAGTGATTTGCCTAAGGTCCCATAGCTGGTAAGTGTCTGAGGCAGGATTTGAACTCGTGAAGATGAACGTTCCTGACTCCAAGCCTTGCACTCAATGCACTATGCCCTCTAGCTGCAACATAGCACAAGATACAGAATGGCAAAACTGCAAATAACTGAATTTTGCTAATTTGTAAGGATATCGATTAGTATTGGATTTAATTCTGCAAAGTGAAAAGATGATTGCAAAGAACAAGTAATGAGTCATTCTGCCCTCCTGATATTTTAAATTCTGTATACTATTCCTTAGGTATATGTTTTCATTCTAGACTTTCTTAATCAATAAACAACAGTTGAATTGATTCCTGAGTGCCAATTAAACACCATAAATTAAAAGTTGAGATCTAAAAATCATTTTGGATGCATACAACTTACATGCAATTAACTATGCATAATTCTATAGCATACTCCATTTGAAATAGGAACAAACTAATAAGGGTGAAAACCAAATGATAATGAAGTGACGAACTGAGATCATATAATTTTTAATCTTTTCAAAACTAAAATGGGTGTTTAATCTGTCACTGATATGAGAAATATCTTTTCCCTTAAACCTCTACATCTAAAGAGATATCTCCCTTGCATAAATGAGATCACGCCTGAACAAAATGCTTTACTGAAGCTGGAATAGTAAAAATTATGGTCCTGGCTGTATGTAGAAGAAACACGTGGTAACAAATAGAGAAATACAGGTTGTTATTCTTTGCCATCTAACCTATCATTTTCAAGTTTCAAAAGTGCCTTTTTTACAGCAACCCTCTAAGCAAGATATCTGGGTAAGAGAAGATCTATGATTTCATCAGTGTAGAAAACTCCAGGTCTGCTAACTCCTGTTAGCATGCTGCATATGTTTAAGTGCTAGGGAAGTACACAAGACAACAAGAGACTGTGGTGTAGCTAGGTTCACAGAGATAGAATGCTAAATACAGAATCTGAACCCTCAATAGGTCTTTCTGATATCAGCCCATCTCTTTATCTATTATGTCATCATCATGTTATGAAGTCATCTTTCAAAAGTCATACCCAAATCTTTTTAAAAGACCCATGTTGAAATAATGTCACTTTTAAAAGATTCACCTTCACAAACTCCTCTCTTTGAAAAACGTAACCATTTGTGAATATCATTTTTCAAGATTTGGCTATTTTTCCTTAATTATTTTCTGAGATTTGTTTTACTTTTAAAGACATTGGCAACCAAAATTGCAATGCTTGATCTCTAGCTCTACAATTTTTGTAGCTTCTGTGATATCAAATACATCTTTCACAGAAAATTTATTCTTCATCATGTTAGTCTTGCAAAATGAGGCAGATCTATATGATCAGTTCTAAGAAAATGTGTTCCTTTCCTTTTCCTCAATGCCAGAATCATGACCAGAAGCAAGAGAAATAGAAAAGCTGCTATTTCTTAAAAAGAATTTTTTCATCAAACCCTTTTGATGATACTGTAGTTACTATCCTTGGGAATTAGCCCACCATGAAAAGACTGTAAGCAAATCAATGGAAAGCACCAACTTTGGTTACTTCCTTGGAACAGATTGTGAAAGTAAGCCTTTCAAGACATATTTGGAAGGTGAAATGTAGTAACATTTTTTTTCTGCTAACTTGGAAACAAAGATCAAGTTAGCTAAATTTAGGAGAGCTTAAAGAATGTGGCATGCTTCAAAATACAAAGAACTTCAATATATTGCATAGGTCTGCTATAAAACACTTATGGAAAGATACTTTTTGCTCAGAATAAGAAGTCATGGATGGGCTGAGATCTGAAATCTATGCTATGAGTGTAGGAATTAACCATATTGAGGATATAAATCACAGACCCACTGAGTCACCACAAGAAAGAGTACAAGAATATTCCCCAAAAAAAGTACAAGAAAAAAAACCTCTAGGGTCCTTGTTAGTTTATCTATGATCATATGTCCCTTAGGTCTTTAAAGCAGGGTGAACACTCTGGGAAAAAATACATGAATTTCTAACATGGCTCAGTATATACTCAGCTATCTGATCTTGGACAAGTCTGGAAAGTTCTAGAGTATAATGCAGTGACTGGAAAAGTTTTTGGTTTGGGGATCCCTTTATACTCTTAAAATTACTGAGGACTCTACATCAAGAGTTCTTGCTTATATGGGTTATAGTATCTATATTTAACATATCAAAGATTAAAACATCTTAGTATTATTACGGAAAAAGTTTTGACCTTAAAGACTCCCCTCAAAAAAAGGGCCTCAGGAATTACCAGGGTCCAAAGGGTCCAATTGCTGAGGTCCAAAGGCTCAGTTTTCTCACTTGTGAAATGGGGGTATTAGACTATAATGTTTCTAAGTTCTCTCTAAATCTCTTCTCTTATGAAGTTATTTCTCTTCTCTAGATCTCATTTTTTTCATCTATAAGATGAGGTTAGACGACATCATTTTGTACAGTTTTTTATCTCTTAATAGTCTTTTATTGGGGCAGCTAGGTGGTGCAGTAGATAGAGCACCAATCCCGAAGTCAGGAGGGCCTGAGTTCAAATCTGGTCTCAGACACTTAACACTTCCTAGCCGTGTGACCCTGAGCAAGTCACTTAACCCCAATTGCCTTAACGACAACAACAACAACAAAAAATCTATTATTTTGAGTCTCTCTAATACAGTGGGTCTGCAAAGTATGGACCAGGGATTCATTCCAAGAGCAACCAATCATGAGGTGGAAAAAATGAATTGCATTTCACCCTCTCACCAGTCTTATTTCCACCACAACTACCTGTTATATAATTCCAGTATTCCTCTATTCTTCTTCTTCCCTTGACATTGCTAGCAAGCTCCTAAGCTACCCAATTCTGAGCTGGTATCCCCTCAGAGCAGTTCTAACCTAACCACACACAGGCACCTACAGCAAAAGCTGCATAGATGGCTTTGAGAGGCACTACAGCATGTCACCTTTCCTCCCCAAGCCCTGAGGTCACCCTGTGGTTAGAGCAGATGCAATAGGAAGGTAGGCTCTGAATTCTCCCACTCCTCTCTCCATACATTCATTTTTCATTTTAGGTGGAGCAGCATAAGAGAAGTGGATATGGATGGGCTGTGAACTGCATTAAAAGTCTCATTTCATTATCTTCCCCCAGTTCATCGCTCTCTCTTTTTCTGTCAAGAGCACTACCATCCTTCCAGTTTCCAGGTTCACAAAATCTAGGTGTCACCTTTGACTCAGCATTTTTCCTCATGCCGCATAGAAGTCATCTGCCAAATCTTTTGAGTTCTACTATCTCCACATCTCTCACATATGACCTTCTCTCTCTATTTCTCTCATTCAGGCCTTCATCACATTTAGTAGACTACTGTAATACCTTCCTACTTAGCTTTCCCTGTATTCTCCCCTCTCCAATCCATAATGATTTTCCTAAAGCGCAGGGGTTTGACCATGTTATTCCCCTGTTCAGACAACTACAGTTGTTCCTTATTAAAATCTAGGATCAAATATTATTTCATCTTTAACTCAGCTTTTCTTATTTCTATTTCTCTGTAAGTTTTATAATGTATATAACATTAAGACAATAATACATGTATAATAACCAAATATACACATAGTGGAGGTCCATGATCAAATTTTTGCTGATAGAAAGCATGAACAACAACAACAAAAAGACTGAAAACTATCCTCTGATAGACACATACTGAATTGTAAGTTCTCTCAAGTTAATTTAGTTCAGTAAAAAAAAAAAAAATGTATCCACTATATATAAAGCACTGTGGTAAATCCTAGGGAGACAAGGCAACAAAAAGTCCAAAGTCCCCATCTTCAAGGAACTCACATATGTCTAGAATATCTACTTCTCCTGTCATTGTGTCCCCTGGAGAACTCCTCCACACCTCAGGTCTCTCATCTGCAAAACCCACCCAACAATGGATCACCTAGCCTCACAGGGATGTTAGATGAAACCAACACCAGGAAAATCCAGTGCTGTGCCTAAGGCATAGTGAGTTTTCAATATTTTTTTTATTTAAAATACTCAAGAAGGAATACTCAAAGCAATTTCAAATATTTTATTTTACCCAGAATTTTTTAATGGTTAAAAAAAATGTGAGAATTGTTTCTGCAGACTCTATTCAAGGTGAATTCCCTCATTCTGAAAACAACTACCATTACTCCACCTTCAAAATAATCAAACTGGTTTAAAGAAAACCTAGAAAAGAATCCTCCTGTCTCATTGTTCCTTTTTCTCAGCTTAATTTGTCAAACTTGGCAAATCTGTCGATTAAAAGATTTAAAGAAAGGAATTGGACCTGTGCTTTCACTGTTGGAAATTCCTGGATAAGAAAATTAATCAGCAAGTATAGAGTTAACTAGACTCTAGGTTCTGGAGCACTGAGACATTAGATGTCTTTCTCAGGGTCACATAGCCAACAGATAAGAGTCAAATATTGAAAGCAAACTTCCTGAAGTCGGCCTCTCTATCCATCAAGCCAGAGTGCATCTCTGGGTCAACTAAAATCATACTTCTACTCTATTTCTATATTGATAGGGAGTTGGGAGCAGGGAGGAGAGACACAGATTTTTAAATACTACTAGAGAAAAGTGCTCAAAAATCAACATGTTCATCCTTATCAGCTTCCTTCTCTGAATCTTTCTTCAAAAAGTTTGATCAGCTTATTGAAGACTTGAGTCTGGCTGCCATTAACTAAAGAAGAAAAATTAGAAACTTTCAGTTTAATTAGTTTTCATCTCCTTTCATCTCATCATAAGCATTCATTGTTTTGTACTAAGAATTCAGATAATTCCATATGTCTATGGAACTCAGGTAATAACTTTGCTCTTTGGTATGGATGCTCAGGACCAATCACAGTGGAAAAATTCTAGACAGTAAAATTAATCAATTATAATTCTAATACCCAAGAAGAATAAAGCAGCAAAAATTGATGTTTTCTAGTATCTTTCTGCAGCTATAGACAACTGTGTTCCTAGAAAGGTACAAAATACAGCTATTAAAAACTATCACCCAGAATTGAAGAGATAATTCTCCCACACTCCCTAACCCCCATTTCCACCCAGTCAGTACGTTTTAGATTATCTCAGTGTTAGAACGAGAAAAATGAATTTTCTGGGACGTTGACAGAATACACAACACAATTTAACCTGAGGGAATTCACCAGGTACCCCTTAAATTAGACACAATACATCAAAAGTTAGCACGCCAAATTCTCACAAACCTCGACTGACCAGAAAGCAAGCTACAAAGCGTTTTTCACTTTTACCAAAATGAACCAGGCTTTTTAGCTCTACAGAACCGTCAGCGGTGTATATACTCTTTCAGGGACACACATCCACCAGCCATATTAAGTAGAAAACTAAACTTTCCCAGATTCGTTAGCTCATCTCTTCTAGCCACGTGAAATCCAACAGGTGTCTTCACGTGTCACCGGACAGAACTCTTCTAACCCAGACAGTGGGGGAAGCTGTGAATATTAAACAGTGACACTAACAAGGATCACTGCTCTCTATCAAGCGCCTGGAAGAAAAAAGCCCCCCAAATTACAAGGCAAGAGGGGGCCTACCACCACCCTCATGTTCAGTTCACTAGAGGTGGAGAGGATGAATTGTCCTGATTGACTTGTTACATTTAATTTTTTTCCCCCGAGGGTGACCCTGGCAAATACCCCCGCTCCTAACCTTGGGCAGTTGAAATTCGCCCTCCTAAGCTGCCCTGATGCCTGAACTCAGCCTCTGGGCTGCGTGCACCTCTAAGATGGGCACTACCCGGGTGCCCTCAGACTCCTAAAAGAAGACGCAGGCTTGGAGCGAGAGGAGAAAGGGAAGGTACTGAGGGAAGGAAAAGGACAGGAAACCTACCTGCTTGTCCAGAGAGTCCTTGCCACCCGCGGCCCCAGACACCACCTTGGGCGGGGCGGGCGCCCGCTCGCAGCTGCAGCCCTCCAGCAGGTACATGCCGGCGGGCCGGCAGCTTTGCTCTCCTTCGAAGTAGAAGAGCACATTTTGGTAGAGGGCGAACCACTTCTCATGCCAGCGGCTCGCCTCGGCCGCCTTCTTGCTCAAGAAGCCACGCTTCGTACCCTCCTTGCGGGCCAGGAAGGCCAGGTACAGGGCGTGCCCCTCGTTGTAGCGCACGCTCTTCTGCATTGCGAAGGGGGGCCCGGGCCGGCCTGTGGGTTGGGGGGCTCGCGTCCTCGGCGGGCCCCTAGCTTGGGGCGCCCCCCCGGCATAGCTGTGCAAGCTCCCCCACCCCACCTCCGAGGGGACGGCTCCAAGCCGCTTTCTGCTTCCCCGGGTAGGGGTGCAATGCAGCCAGTGGCTCCTCTGTTTTTCCCTGGGGGACCGGGCGCCCCTTAGCCTCCCCGAGGCCGCTCGACCCTCGGGGAATGGCCGGTGCCCGGGCCTCCCTTCGGACACTAGCGTCAGGGGGGCTCTCCTGCTCTCAATATTGCTGTTTGTTGTAGCTGCTGCAGCCGCGGCTTCAGTCCCTGGGCTAGGGCAAGAAGGACCTCTGGGCTCTCCAGGAGGCCCAGCTGTCTGCGGCCAGAGCCTCCAACAGACTCCGCCCGCCCCTCCCAACAGCAGTCTTCTTACCCCACTCCCCCCAAAAAAGTTCCTGCCCCAAACCGCAAAAGGATCTGGCTGGGGAGACACACAGCAGCCTAAGGAGGATTGTACAAGAGCAATTCGCTCTAGGGGAGACAGAAGGTAAAACGTCACGTGGGAGATCAGCTGTAATCCGCTTTGAGACCAATTTAAAGAGCAAAGTCGAAGAGATTGAGAAGCCCTCCCTCTGTCCAGTGCAGTCCAGTCCCCTCCTCTCTCTCGGACTGTGCTGGCGTTGCCTCTGCTCAGGGTTTATCCTCCCTCCTGCCTGCTCATCTGGCTGGGGAGAATTAAAGGAAAGCGCGCGCGATCACACACACACACACTCACATACACACATTCTCATACTCACATACTCACAGGCGCGTGCGTTTCCATAGCACTGAGGTGGAGTCACCTCCCCAAAATATTGTGTAGAATTTGCATAAAGTGAAAGTCCCCCTCCACCTTTCTTTTCTTTTGTTACCTGTATTTTAACTAGCCGGACAGAGGTGAATATATTCAAGCAACATAGTGGTTATTTTTATTTCCTTTGGTAGACTTCGATTCATGGGATTTTAAAAGTGTGCTGAGTTTAGAAACGGACAGTCCTTTCAAATATCTCTAATGTCCAAATTTTCTCACATCTATAGGATATGGTGAGTTTATAGACTGCTTTCCTTAATAACCTCCCTAGAGGCCACCCTATGACATATACTATTTCCCTCGGATTACTTAAGTTACTGTAACTCATTTGGCCAATAAATCTGCATGAGTGGCCAGAAGAAAAAGGGACCAACAGCTAAAAAAATCTAAGTGGAAAAAGAAATTGAGGGGAAGGGAGAAAGCTATTGAAACAGCCAGTACATCACTAGGATTTAATTCTATGATGTACATTTAAACATTTTTACCATGTCAGTTATTAGAAAGAAAGAAAAAAAAAAGCTTACCATGACATGAAACATTAATTATTAATAAAAAAAAAGAAATAAAATGCTCCCCCACACATGCACTAATGAAATGGTCATATGTCCTTACAGCTTTTATTTTTTACAGAATTCAGCAGTCTGGGTCTTCCGTCATTTCTATTACTGCAGGTTCTTTCACAGGATCTTGTAGGAATCTTTCCTCCCCGGCCCTCAGAGTGGTTTCCCATTTTGTTTATAGAAGACTTTGATTCTATATATATATATAAATTTAAGTACATCATCTCGGGGAAAAATCTTTTGAAATGACAATGTAGAAGCAAAGGCAACCATTTCTCTTCAATTTCATCAACAATTAATATTTCTTAGTCGGCCAAAGACATCTCACTATTGGCTTTTAGCTTCCCTAAGAAAGAAAGCTTAGATGTTAGTCCAGGCAAGACAGGGACATACAAATAAGTCAGTGTAGTCTAGATGGAGGGAATACCACATCAATAACATTACAAATCCATCTATGTATTTCTATAAACTAGTCATGTTGATTAAATGGCAAACTCCTTTCCCTGCTTTTAAATTTTTTTTATATTCTGTATTTCCTACCCCTTACTTAACACAATTCCCAGTACATATCAGTGAAGATGGTGAAAGATATCCATCAGATGGGGAAAACTGACCAATATATAAATACCATGCCTCTTTTTAATGAGTTTTGTAATTTTAAATGAATTAATGCAATGAAAATGAAAATAAGATTCTAATCACTTTTATTCATTAGAATTGAGTGAAATATTGTGTACTGCCAATATGAAATATTATTATTGTATTGAGGCTAATTTCTGTTATAACAATTGGTCTTTCTAATGCATAATTTCCTTATATAATGTTAATAGAGAATGATTGTTCTTCTTGCCTAGTATCATTCTGGTTTTACCATGTTTTAGGACTGTAGCATGTTTCTGTAATGATTACACACACACACATATATATATACATACATACATACATACATACATACACATACATGGCTGGAATAATTAATAAAGGACTTTCAAATGGCCAGGGTATCAGATTTAGAATCAAAGAATTTGATTTTAAATTCCAGCCACTTAACACAAATGTAACCTTGGACTAATAACTTGCCTTCTCTAGGACTCATTTTCCTCATCTATAGAATGGGTGAAATAGACTAGATGAACACTGAGGTTTTCTCCAGCTGTAAATATATGATTTTTGTTTAGCCTTCAACATAAATGGTCACCATTTTGAATAAAGAGTACTTAGGAAAATGCTACTACTTTAGTAGATTATAGGCAATGTTTAGGCAGAGTTAATAGATGCTTTATGGATTAATGAGTTAATCTTTACCTACTGAATAGTGGGAAAGACAGGACTGCAGAAAAATAGCCATGAAACATTCTGAGAGATTGGAAGATAGACACAAATAAGCAGAGACTCAGACTGAATAGCTTAGGTAAGGAGGATATTTCATAGTAAACCTAGGCTCATAGAATTGGAACTTTGGATCATCTAATTCCAATTCTTCCTTTGACAAATGAGAAAATGGGTCCTAGGGAGAAAAGGTGACTTGATTAAAGTCATTCACTTGTCAGTAGCAAAGCCAGGACTATATACCTCTCAGGAATAATTGCTTGTCTGGACTCATTTATTGATGTGGCAAATAGAATCTCTGAGACAGTTTTTTCAAGAAAAGAGACAATTTTATTTTGTGAATTTTGTTTTTATTCTGATTGAGGAGATTGGAGTCAGAAGACCTGGATATGAATAGTGGTTCTAAGATATACTAATTATGTGAA
This sequence comes from Myrmecobius fasciatus, assembly GCA_023553655.1. Lineage (NCBI taxonomy): Eukaryota > Metazoa > Chordata > Mammalia > Dasyuromorphia > Myrmecobiidae > Myrmecobius > Myrmecobius fasciatus. The sequence continues at coordinate 195,915 of JAJPUD010004085.1, forward strand.
CTTGAGATGGCTTTTTCACATCTCTAGATTTTAGGATCCTCAGCTATAAAATAAGAGGGTTGGACTAAATGATCTCTCAGGTTCTTTCTAGGTCTAATAGTTTATAAAACCTATTATTATTCTCATTTTACAGAAGAGGAAACTGAGGGAATAGGGTTAATTGACTTGTTCATTGACAGTCAATATGGGTTTGAGATAGTATTTTAGCTCAGGTCCTCCTAATTCGGTAACCAGTACTCTATCTACCACACTACCTTTCCCTTTTTTTCTATACTTTTTAAAATAAGAAAAAAAGAAAGTGTTTAGGAGCTCTGAAAAATGGTTCATAATCTTTAGATTATATATAACTTTAGGATTATGTATAACCTATTTCATGGAGGCAAATGCTTTATATCTGTATTATTGAGATAAAAGAGAAACTATCCAGTTAGTATAGTACCAAAAAAGCAGGGTACATTTTTCTACAAGTGGGAACAAGAATACTTAATATTTATATAGCCCTCTAAAGTTTACAAAGTCATTTCCATATGTCATTTCATTTGGCCCTTACAACAACCTTGTGAAGTACATTATTATCCCCATTTTACAGACGAAGAAACTTAAGTCTGAAAAAAGTTTATATGATTTACCAAGGATCACACATCTAGGTGGCAATGGTATGACCCTGGGCAAGCCATTTAATCCTGCATGCCTCAATTTCCTCCTGTAAAAGAGAAGAAATTGCAGACCACTTCAGAATCTTTGCCAAGTAAACCTCAAATGGGTTCGCTAAGAGTTGGACAAAACTGAACAACAATAAATCAAGGTTTGCAAGATAATTTACATAGCTTTTTTTTTCTGAGGCAATTGGGGTCAAGTGACTTGCCCAGCATCACACAGCTGGGAATTGTTAAGTGTCTGAGACCAGATTTGAACTCAGGTCCTCCCAACTTTAAGGTTGGTGCTCTATCCGCTGTGCCACCTAGCTGCCTTGTATATAGGTTATATCATTTGGCACTCACAATAACATTGTGAGGTATATTAATATTCCCATGTTGCAGATAAGGAAACAAAGGCTGGAAAATATTTTATCACTTTCTCAGAAATACACATGTAAAGGATCCTGACTCTAAATCTAGCACTGTGCTTCCTAGCACTTAATCCCAGGGTTCGGATCTGATTACCTGCTAATTTTGTTACTTATGCCTCTGTTAATGGGATTCCTTCACTCTGATAATGCTGACTACTTTTTGAAGTCCACCCTCTCATGAATTGATAGAGTAACTTATCTAAAATGCTACCTCTTCTAGGAAGTATTCCCTTACCTTCCTTGTTGGCTAATTTTAAAAATTGAAACTCTTTTTCCCTTAAACTTTACATCACAATTTCTAATGTAATTAAATTTCTCTGTATTGGTTCCATAATGTTACTGCTTAAATGTTAAGTCAGATCAGGGCAAAGAACACTCCTTATCTAGACTTATGTCCCCCCAGCCTCTAGCACTATTTCTGTGATACTGTTGTCATCTAATAACCATTGGATGAAAGAATGACTATATTTTCTATTTCATTTTGAAAATGAAGATGTGAGCTCTGTCAAAATTTCTAACTTATACATTTCTTTTCAGACACAGAAGACATAATTTTTTAAGAATTTCCAAAAAACTATAAGTTTTCATCAGAATTTGCATGTTATGCACTTTTTGTAGCATTTTTCTCTATTTTAACTGATTCTGAAACATGTTGACTTTATGTCCTTAGGGACCGACTATGCCAGTAAAACCAGGGCATTGAAAAGATCCTGTCTGGTAAAGGCCATTTGGGATTGTCATTTTGATGCCTTGGCAAAAAAGAAAAGGCTATTGAATTGTATAGTGTAGCCATTTAACCAACAACTATAAGGTATGTCTTGTGTCTCTTGTGTTATGTGCAAAATGGTAACCCCCTTCCTCTTAGCTCCTCATACTACATAAGCCTCCCTTAATATTACATTAATACAAACTATATAAATCTATCCTTATCCTGCCCTGAAGCATTAAATTCTAAATTTAAAAAATGCTCACCACTGATAGAGCAAAAATAGTTTTATGTTATAATGTGATGTCCTCATTTATGAAAAGTGAAATACTTTAACTTTCTTGACAAATGTTGAAAAGTCAATACCACCTTATTTATTACTTGCACATGATTTAACTCCTTTGGAAACGACAAAAGTCACTATCACTTCTAATTTTTTATTCTACTTCTTAGATTTCTTTAATGATTCTCCATTATGGACAGTTTAAAATTGAAACTCTTGAATTTAAAGTTCTCTTTCTAGTTTAATCTTCTTTCACCCTACTATATGAACATCCTCCCCATTCCAGATAGACTGATTAATGCATATATTCTATATTCATTCTTACCTCCAGGTCTTTACTCTCTACACATTTCTAATCCTTTCTTTCTTCTTTTAACTTGCCTTTGCCCATAACTTCTATATATTCATCAGGGTTTGCTTCAAATCCTACAAAACTTTTCCTAATCCTTCTAAGAGCTATTGCTACTTGGAACTCATTTGGTGTTTAATAACATATGGTTTTGTTATGACACCTCTTGTTAATTAACTCTTGGATGACATGCTCTCAATAAATATCCATTGATTTAATGAATCTATCCATATGAGCACCAAGGTAAGATTCTATTAAAGGATGTAAATGCTATGTTCTCCAGTGTACTAGTTGCCTTTTCCATCTTTTCCTGTCCTCTTCTACCCCGTCCCCTCCTTTCACTCTTCTCCCTTTTTTCAGTTTCAATGATCTAATCAAATGTTCTGCCCAAAGTTGGGATGATCCAGAGCTGCAACCAGCAATTTGGGTGCCTAGAGCAAGCGTCATGAAATGTGTCCTCAAATCAACTTTAAAATTGGTGATGTGAAAATAATACAAGAAGTAATCAAGATTAAACTCAGCAAAGCAGTAGAAGGTATTGGATACAATAGTGTCTCCAAATGGATACATCTGGTAATTTCATATTTAAACTAATTACTGTTACACACTAACTGCCAGACTCAGTTGTTTCTAACTGCAAAAGCAACACATATATTAAATTTTGATGTCTTCTATATTTTGATGCCCTGCAGCAAAGCCCCAATCACATCATCCTAGTTAGAGTTTTAGAATGCTGTTGTTTTTGTTCAGTGTTTCAGTCATGTCTAATTCTTCATGGCCCCATCTGGATTTTTCTTGGCAGACATACAGGAGTGGTTTGCCATTTTCTTCTCCAGTTCATTTTTACAGACAGGGAAACTAAAGCAAACAGGGTTAATTGCCCAAGGTCACACTGCTAGTAAATGTTTAAGGTCAGATTTGAATTGAAGAAGAGACTTCAACACCAGCACTTTACTCACTGCCTACCTAGCTGTCTTTTGCTTTAGGATGATCCCCCTGCTATTCTTAGCTCTCTCCACTATCCAGTAATTAGTGCCAAACATCTTTGCATAAATCTCTATGATGATGGCCAGGACTGGGCTCAGAACTGTCATCTATAGTCAGGGCCCCCTGGTAATAAAAGCCATAATTTTGAAGGTATTGCTGTTTTTGCAAAGGAGATTTCTAGAGGCGCTCCACAAGACTTATTTATTACTTTAATGAACACTAACTTTAAGAAGTGGAGACTGTTAGGTAATACAAAGCACTTTCTCTTTCTCCACTCTTGTGTGTATGAAACTTGGGACTAGTATAATATAAAATGTCAGTTGAGAAGGAAATTATCTGTTTTTAAGAAAAATAAATTTAAAATTCAAAGGGGGTGGAAGAAAGAGGGTGCCTGACAAAGACAAGTTAAAGGAATTAAGAGGCTAATCTCGGAAAAAAAAAAACCCGAGGGTTGAAAAAGATTATAAAGTTTATATGAAAAAGTCCAGTAAGTCATGAAAGATATGACTAAAGTAAACATAAGCTTTTTCAACAAACTCCAGAAGAATAGAACTAGAATTTTAATCTAAAATAATTGACTGAGAAAACTATAAAGGTCACAATACAGAATAAACAAGAAATTTAGCCTTAGAAATTAGGTGAGTCAATCAGCAAAAATTTATTAAGTTCCTACTGTGTGCAGGAACCTTAGAGTTTATCTAGTCTAAACCTCTCATTTTATTAAAAAAAAAACTAAAGCCTAGAAACCAATAAATGAGTTATACAAGATGTATCAGACCTGGCATGAAGTTCAAATAAAATTTAGATAATAAAACCAAATACATAAATTTAAGAATTAGGTTGTATTAATGCTATAATCCCTAGTGATTGATATCAATCTTCTCACAAAACTCATACACAATCCTTGGGCTGAACTCAAATATATTTTTTATTTAAAAAAACAGAATAATAAAAAAAAAGAAAGGCAATACAAAACAAAACAAAACAGAACAGAACAGAACGGAACATTGTCATGTGCTCAGCAGAACATCAGGGAGGATTCAAAATATATAACAATAAATTACCTGTTCAAAAAAGAATATATAATAGTAGAAGAAATTATATTCATGAATGTCTATCTTTACTTTCTTGTTTTTCTTTTGTTATCTATATGCACCTCCAGAAATCTGGAGAGCTTTAAATTTACTGGCCTACTCTGCCAGTTTCTGCCAACTTCCCCCAAGCAGGCTATAGTTAAGCAAAGATATATTTATGTGTATATATGTATATATATATATATACATATATACATATATACACATACCCACATACCACCCCACACACATACACACACATCTCTTTCCTGTCCCTCCTAACTCCTTGCTTTGAATCCTACTCCTTAACTTGCCTTGCTATTACTTAACCTCTCCCCATCTATGGATCCTTCCCTTGTCTTTTTCCCTCACCCTTTGCTTCCCCTTTTTTCCCTTCTCCCCCTCTTATTTCTTTATAGATTTTGGAGGATGCTATACCCTTGATGGCATATTGGGAGTGTTGCCTGTTTAATCCATTCCCCATGTGAGTAGGTTTTCAGAACTAAGAGCTCTCTTCCCATCTAATGCCTCTGAATCTATTCTTCCTCTGCACTTCATTTGCATAATATAATAAATATTTTACCTTAACTCTTCCCCAATCTTTCTTTTGAGCTACCTTATTGCTGTCAGTCTTAAACACAATATCCATTTCCCATGTAAAAAACAAGTTGTCCATGTTAATTTCCTTGAAATTGATCTTTGATATTTGATATGTTAAAATTTCTATTTAGTTTAATTTAGCTGATAGAAAGTCCTGAAAATCTGCAAGTTCATTGAATATCCTTTTTTCACATTCAATATTATAGATAATTTTGCTAGATTTAATACTTTTGGCCACAGGTCTAGTTCTTTTGATTGTCGTTATATATGGTTCCAGGACTTGGGTCTTTTATTGTGACTGCTGATAAATCCTGTACAATTCTAACTGTAGCTCCAACATATTTGAATTGGTTTTTTTTCTTGTTTCTTACAAAAATTTCTCTTTGCTTTTGGGGTTTTGAAATTTCTCAATAATATTCCTATGTTTTTTCCACAAGGAATCTCTTTGAGGTGGTGGTTGATTAATTTTTTTTCTATTTCTTCTTCCCCTCATGTTCTATCACTTCAAGACAATTTTCTTGGATTTAGCATTATTGTGTCAAGGTTCTTTTTCTGGTCAGATTTCAGGTAATACAATTATTCTTATATATTTTCTTCTTGATCTCTTTTCTGGATATGTTGTTTTTCTTATAAGATGTTTCACATTCTATTTTTTTCATTTTTTATCATCTGTTTTATTATTTTTGGCCTCTCATAGCTTCCCTGGCTTTCACTTGCTGAATTCTAATTTTCAAAGAGTTATTTTCATCTTTGAGACCCTATATCTTCTTTTCTAGTTGATTAACTTTTTTTCCATAACCTTGTTTTTCTTGGATGGTTTTTATTTATTTTTTTTTTAGTTTTTCCTCATTGTCTCTTTTTTTACTTTTAAATTCTTTTTTGAGCTCTTCTATAAATTTTCTTTGGGCAGGGAGCCATTTAACATTACTCCTTGGATTAGAAGAAACTTTTTGTTTTTTTTATTTCAGTGTCCTCCTGTGAAGGTGAATCCCAGTCTTCCCTATTCCCATAATAAGTTTCTATGGTTGGAGTCTTCTTTCCCAATTTATTTTTTTATAAGAAGTATTAGTGTAAGCATTTCTAACTGTGGTATGAGTCATGGTGTCTCAAGCTTCACTTCATTTCTCCCTCTAATTTGGAACCCCAAACCAAGAGCTCCCTCCTCCTGCAAGTGCTAGCAGCCAGCAGTGTCCCTGCCCCAAAAGGTGCTGGTTCCTTCTTGCTGCGTCCCTGCAGCACAGCTGGGCCTGGCATTCCCAATCAGCTGAGATTCCCTTAGTCTTCTCAGGACTTAAATCCCAACTCCATTAACAGTCTGGCAGGTGAAAATTTCTTTGCTTTTTGCTGAGGCCCCAGTCACACCCAGCTAGCTCCCCACTTAGTGTTTCTGCCAGAAAGTATTTGTACTTCACAGGGGTTAATCCCTGTCCTGGGAGCTTTCTTTGGATCTTCTTGGGTTGTACCCTGAGGACCCCATTTCTAGCCCAAGTTCTCTCAATCATTCATCAGTCTAAGTTTGCCTTGAGGTACAAATTTGTTCTGTTTGTGGGAGAAATCTGGAGAGCTTTAAATTTACTGGCCTACTCTGCCATCTTCCCAGAATCCCCCCCTGGAACCAATTGTAATAATTCTAATTTCTCTTTACTTATGAGTACTTGAGAAAAAGGCTGTTTTTTTTTTCCTAGATAGTTTGCTGATCTCACAGTAAACAGTAGCATTAAGTTTGGAAAATTGTTTATCATTTCCTCAGCAAATGAATTATCTGATCTTGACCTTTTCTAAAAAATAAATAAATTTTTTTCTTCAGTGTAAGAAAATTCGAGAACCTTGAGCCAGATTCTCAGCCTCTGATACTGCCTGAGGATTTTATTATCCAAAGAATTCACCCAGAATGACATTCCTTTAGACCATCTGTATCCTTTTTATTTCCTAGTTCCCAGATTGCATCTCCCCAGAAAGAACATTTTGGATATCAGTTTTAAGTAAAACATTATTTTTGCTGAGATTTATCCATCAAGATGACAAATCAAAACAGCAGGAAAAATTTTGACCATCCATGTATATATTCTAGATTTGAAATTCAATATTGGATTGTTTCTACATAGACAGAGAGGAGACCCAATCTTAGATAAACCTTAACAGCATGGAGAATTTTTGCAAATTGCTGTCAAACAATATACTCTTAGCAGCTACCAAATGTCAATAAAACCATACTAATAATAATAGAAAAATTAGTGCCAATGTACATGGTCCTCTAGGAATTTTCCCTATGTTATGTATTGGGTGGGAGGAGGTTGGGGAAGCCCTTCTGTTCCTAGAGCATTCAACTACAGAAAAAAAGGAACTGAAATTTATTAACTGTGACAGTTATGCATGAAATGTACAGGAGTTCTTGACCCAATAATTCCATTATTAAGACCATACCCCAAAAGTATAATAAAAAAGAAACATGAAAAAGAGCTCTCTATTCAAAGATTTTAATAGCTGCAATACATATAATTGCAAAATAAAACTTGGAAGGGAACTAAATATCTAATAGTAATAGAATGGTTAGATAAATTGTGATACATTAGTGTATCAGAATAAACCAAAGGAAGATTCAGGTAGGTCATAGGCAAAAAGGAAGGAGAGGAAAGGGAGCAAGGAAGGAAGGAAGGAAGGAAGGAAGGAAGGAAGGAAGGAAGGAAGGAAGGAAGGAAGGAAGAGGGAGGGAAGGACGAATTAAAAAAGGAAAGAAACCAGATATTTGAAAGACTAGTATGAGTATCTTGCTGAATAAGATAATAGCACATTAACAGAATTTGTTATCACTGAATATTGAGAAGACCTAAGAAAAAAATAATAATTTTTTTCTATGCTTTTTAAAAAGTGAGAGAAGTTACATTGCTTTATTTCATATGGGAAATGTACACTCTTTAGGGATGGGGCATACCCTTCAGCAGGTAATACTGATAATTTTTGTTCTTTTAAAAATAATACTAATTAATGACACATTTTATTAGTTTTTTGAAACACTAGATTTTAGTTTTGGTTTTTAGTTCAATAACTTTTTTCCTTTCAATTTTGTTAACAAGTTCTCTGACTTAGGGAATTTCTATTTTGATGTTCAGTAAGGACTTCACTGTTCTACCATACCTATTAAACTCCCTCAGCTTAGATTACCCATCTACTCATCCACTCATTCCAATCTATTGAGAACTTTTTGACTTCTTATTCTGTCGTACAATATTACTGATCACTTCCAACTTTGTGTCAGCTGGAAATTTGATAACCCGGTCACCTACACCCTTATCCAACTGCTTGATTAAAAACACAAAACATCACAGGATCAAGAAAAGTTCTCTGGAGTCATTCCATTGGAGGCTGACATCCAATTTGACAGGAAACCATTAATAATTACTCTTAGGGTCTGAATAGTCAAACACTTGTTTTCTTAACTAATTTTTTTTCAGCAAAAAAAAAATCATTCTATTCTCCCACACACACACACACACACACAGAGAAAGGAAGTAAAGCAAAACCTCTCTTACAAAATGTATAGTTGAGAAAAACAAATTTTCACATTGGGTATGTCCAAAAATGGTCTCATTTTGCACTCTTATGAAAATTGGTACCTGAATTTATTCAAAAATGTTTAAAGGATTATTTTATTTATATCACCACTTTCCAATCTGACATTCCTAAACCCACTGTGACCTCTGAGAACCCAGTCACTTTAATGAAGTGATGAAGCAAGCATTGGAATAGATCTTCTTTGGAATAATAATTGAAAAAAAAAGGATGAGATCATTGGGAGAGTTAAAGAAAGAACAAAAGATTGATATCAGAACCTTGTAGAATACTCTTATTTAATGGGTGAAAGTAAATTAGGGATCAGTAAGAAAAACAGGAAAACAATTTTCTGAAAGACAAAAGATTCAGAAGGGAGTATTATGTTAGCACAAGTAGGGTTACAGAGTCAAGATTAACAGAGTAAGAGGAAGCTCACTTAGCACACCTCCTCTACAACTGAGAAAATGTGCATAACTGAATTCTGGTGGGAAAGAAGAAGAAATCACAATGAGTCATTTCTGCAGCCCAGGGCAGCTTAGGAAGATAGGAGGTAAGGGCTATTCAGAAGTGCAGTGTGGCAGTAGCAACAGAGACAAGGAGCATTCTGGTGTCCAAGGATGGAAAGAAAGCTGAGATAAAGCACCAGAGCAGGAGGCACTGGATTAGGAAGAAATCACAGGAGACTCCTGAACTAGCACTGTACAGTACAGTAAAGTATAGTACTGTAAAGTACAGAAACAGTTATCATCAGACAGCTCCTATTTCTATATCAGACAGTTTCCTATTTCTATTTAGAGCAGAGAGGAACTACCACAAGAGAGTATGGGGTCTCTTTGAGTACTAAGCAAGAAAGAAGTTCAAGAAATTTATTTGTGTGACCCTAAACCCAAAAGCAGAGCAGCAACTTAGTTCTAATCTTTAGCCCAGCACAATAGGTTTCTTACCAAAAAACACACTAGAAACAAAAAGATACACACAGAATTAAAATAAGAGATCATGGCAGAATCTATTTAGCTTCAGCTGAAATAAAAAAGGAAAGAGTGGCAATCTGGTCAGAGAAAATGAAAGTAAAACTAGACCTAATAAAACGAGATAAATAGGGAAACTACATTTTGAAAACAGATACCTTAACAATGTGTTGATATTAGTACTAAACATATATGCACAAAAAAGCATAGCACCTAAATTACTAAAGGAAAAGTTAAATAAATTAGAGGAGAAAATAGTAAATCTATAATAGTGTGGGATTCTCAATTTATCTCCCTCAGACTTAGATAAATATAATCATGAAATTAAACAAGAAAGAAGTTCAGAAACTAAACAGAATTTTAGAAAAGTTAGAGTCAATAGACCTATGCAATATATTGAATGAGAATAGAAAGGAGTATATCTTTTTTCTCAGCTATATATGGCATTTTCAGAAAAATTTATTATAAAGACCTCCCAAACAAATGCAAAAAAGCAGAAATACTAAATACATCTTTTTATAACCACAGTGCATAAAAAATTACATTCAATAAAGAGTCTTTGAAGTATAGATTAAAAATTAGTTGGAAACTAAATGACAATTTTAAAGAATGGAAGAATAAAAGAATAAACCACAGGAAAAAAAATCAATAATTTCATTAAATATAATGACAATAATAAGACAAGATCCCAAAACTTGTGGGATGTAGCCAAAACAGAATTTAGAGAAATTTTATATCTCTGAATGCTTAAATCAACAAAATAGACAAAGAGCAGATCAAGGAATCAATGGGAGGAAATGGGAAAGAAGGAGATCTAGCAATACTGTATCTCAAACTAAACTACAGAGCTGTAATTATGAAAATAATTTGGTTGTTATTGTTTTGTTCATGTCCAAGTCATCATAATCTCATTTGAGGTTTTGTTGGCAAAGTTATGTGAGTAATCTTCCATTTCCTTACAGATAAGGAAAGTAAGGTAAATAGGATTGAGTGACTTGCCCAGAGTCACACAGATAGTAAGTGTCTGAGACCAGATATGAACTCAGGAAGATGTCTTTCTGACTTCAGACCTTCCACTTTATCCTTTGTTCAACCTAACTACCCTAAATAATTTGGTACTGGATAAGAAATAAAGTTTGGTCAGCAGAGTAGATTGGGTCTACAATATACAGAAGCAAATGAGCATAATAATTTAGTGTTTGATTAAACCCAAGGATCCCACATATTGGGGCAAGAATTAAATATTTGACAAAAACTATTTGGAAAACTGGAAAGTGATCTGGCAGAAACTGGGCATAGACCAACATTTCACACTATATAGCAAGATAAACTCAAAATAGGTATATGATTTTTAGACATAAAGGCTGATATCATAAGCAAATTAATGGAGGATAGGAAAAAATAGCATGTCAGATTTATGGAAAAGAGATTATATTATATAACCTCATACCCACTATATGAAGTAAGATGACAAAAACAGAAAATGACAAATGCTAGAGGACATGTGGGAAAATAGGTACACTAATACACTGGTGGTAGAGCTTTGAATTAGTTCATCCATTTGGGAAAGAAATTTGGTACTATGTCCAAAAAGCTATTAAACTGTGCCTACCTTTTGACACAATGATACTGCTATTAGATTTATACCCCAAAACAAATCAAAGAACAAAGAAAAAGACTCATATGTAAAAATATATTAGCAATTCTTTTTAGAAAGGTATCAACTTTGAAAGACTTGGTAACTCTGAGGATCACAATGACACATCTCAATTCTATAGAACTCATGATGAAACTCATTATGAATCTCCAGATAGAAATGTGATGGACTCAGAGTACAGATTAGAGTATATTTTCTTCCCTTTTTTTGTTTATTTATTGTTGGATTTTTTAAGAACATGGCTAATGGATAAATTTGTTTTGCAAATGTTATGTTAATGACTTTTGTTTCTTTTACTTTCTCAGTGGATATGGGAGGGAGAGAATTTAGAATTGAAAGTTGAATTTTTTATTTTTTTTTATTTTTTTATAAAGCTTTTTATTTACAAAACATATGAGTGACCTTTCAACACTGACCTTTGCAAAAAAACTTTTTTTCCCCAAGCTTTTCCTTTCCTTCCCCCTACCCCCCACCCCTAGATGACAGGTAATCTAATACATGCTAAATAGGATAAATTATATGACAATTACAATACATGTATACATATCTATACAGTTATCTTACTGCACAAGAAACATCAGATCTAAAAAGAGAAGAAGAAAAAAACAACCTAAGAAGGAAAACAAAATGCATGGAAATATTCACAGAAAGCGTTAAAATGCT
>JAJPUD010004086.1:0-21406 GCA_023553655.1 Myrmecobius fasciatus
TTTTTTTTTTTTGGAAATTTAACATTAGTAAATCAAATTTGTCAAGACAAGTCTTATGATTGATGGAATCCCCACTTATAAATGGTACTAAACAAGTGCTATGCCCTACTTTCCCCCTCTTTTAATTTTCATCTAAATGATTTAATACAGCTTTCATTATGAATGAAAGCATGTATTTTTTTCTGCTACAGCAAAAAAGAAGACAAAGATCCTCCTTTAAGATATTGTCAGTTAAATTATCTCTGAGGAGAAGCAGCATGACCCAGTGGTTAAGGATTGTTAGACTTGGAATCAGGAAGATCTGAACATGAATTTTGCTCTCACTAGCTATTTAACCATAGGCAAGTCAACCTCAGCTTCCTCAATGGGGTCTAAAACCTCCCTTACAGAGTTTTTGTGAGATTTAAAGGACACATCAGTAAAGTGCTTTGCATACTTGCTAGTGCTATTTACATCTCATTTATTATTAGAAGCTGTCTTAAGATGCAGTCGAATTTGTTGGTTAGACACTTTTTTAGCAGTTCAGCAACATTTACACCCAAAGGAAAATTGTTATACTTGGAAGATGTTTTAAACATTTAAACAAATAGAACTATACATAGTAACTATGCTGGGTCATAATAGTGAGTGAACTCAAAATTGTCTGCAGGAATGAACTTGGATGTACTTAAAATCAGTTGTTTCTAATGGATGATGTTGAGGTTCCTTTATGGATGAGGTGATCTGTTGGTAGTACTTGTCCTTAAATTTTCTAGCTTCTCTTTTACGTTGTGGGTTTGGAGTGCTCAATGAAGAGTAATGTAAGGATTTAAAAATTTTTTTGGTAAGAAAATACAATTTTAATCTAAAAGACCACCTCCTCATCCCCTTTGACTGCCTGCATCCATGCTGAATTATACTGTCCCTTTCTATGGGCAAGAACACAAGTCATACTTTTAAAATTTCACAATCAAAAGACAACTCTGTTTACTAATGCCTAGCATCTAAAGCATTTGGTTCTCATTTTAACCAGCAACTAAGAATATCTATTAAAGGAAGGGAATTTCTAGGAGAAGTTAAATCAGTGAGATCTATCACTTAACAAAAGCTTGTTTTATCCACCTGATAAATGAAAGAGATAATCTAATGGACATACGTTATTCTTCTAGATCAGAGCTTTTCAAAGTTTGGTCTGGGAACCCCTAGGAGTCCCCAAGATTCTTTTAAGGGATCCACAAAATCAAAACTATTTTCATCAAAACAATAAGATGTTATTTGCCTACTAAAATACTGCTCCCTTTCCAATCAAATATCTGTGTAAGGACAAATTATCATATACTTTTACCAAAATAACAGATTGTAACAGATTGCAATGCAGAAGTAGATATAAGAATTCAGCTATTAAGCCAAACATTAAAAAGCCAAATATTTTACATTTACATTTTTATAATACCATTCTTTTCATTAAATTTTGGATTTTGCGGGGAAATATTGTTATTTTCATATTATATTTATTTGTTAAAATGTAATAGTCCTACTGCCATTTTAAAATGAATTAATAAACATTTTAAAATTCTTATGAGTTTTAATTTCTAATATAGAAAATATTGATGGCTATAACCTGAATAAACAAAAGCTTTTTTGACATCCTCAAAAAACTAAGAGGGTGAAGAGGTCCTGAAACCAACATTGCTCTAGATTCTCTAAGCCATAACCTTAATTCAGAACACCAGAAACAAAAAATCAGCATAACCAAATCAATCCAGCTCCCTCCAAAAATTCTTCACTGTACACTGATTTAATGTTTGCCTTCAGCCTTAAGGGAGTATTTATATAAGAAGCACATATTCAAATAACATTTTATAACTTTTTTTTTAAATTGTACTAAAAGATATTTACTACATTACCAAAAACCCCTATAAAAGGAACCAGGTGGTAAATTTCTCCTTGAGCTTAGTTTCAGAAACAAGTTCTGCTTCGGATGTTTTCCCCCCATTCTTTTTCTTTTACCATAATCATATTCTCTTTGATTTATTCAGAAATTTGGATAATTGAAGGGCTACTATTATTTGTTTGTAGTTTATATTCTTACTTCTAAAAGGATCTGAGGTGATTTAAAAACATAAGTATCGAGTAGAACTAAACAGTTATGCTTAAAAGCAAAACATTGATAGAGAATAGAAAAGAATAGAGAAAGTAGCTCTGGTATGGGATGAACTTATTACTTACTACACTTGGGGTGCTAAATTTAGCACTGCCTAGAAGTTTAAAGCTAAAGGATAATCTCCACATTGGAAGCTGTTCTATAAATCTGGTGCTTTGATTAGTATGCCAAGATCAATTAGCTCTGGGTTTTGAAGACTCAGAACATTATAATGATGACCCTAAAGACTACTAGTAAAGCACAGGAACTATGTTCTCTGCCTATTCAACTACTCATTTATACCACAGAACTGCTTTTCTTTCTTCTTGCTTTTCTTGTATTATGTTACTTCTCAGTTTTCTGTAAAGTGACAGACTATACTCAAGCTTTGAGTATACTCTTCTTACTGTTAAGGGAATTAAATAGTCACAATTCTAAGTACAGCTTTCAGGTCTTTTGGTCTTATTGTTGTGGTTGGGGCAGCTTCTTCACAAAGACCTTAATTTGTTTACTTCTGAACTTGAATACCTAGGGCTATTGGAAGGTGTGATACTAGATAACCATGGCTTTATTATAGTTCAAAAGTTTCAGCTTTATTACAAGATAAATAGACTCTTGTGGGTTGGCCTGGGAACCTAACCACCATTATAATAATGCTGTTTTCAAGGGAAAATATCTTCCGACTTCTAAACAAACAAATGGAATCGTGGAAGGTGGGAATTCACTATAGGTATTTGCTTTGCTTCATACAAAAAGTCGATATGCTTCTACCAGATATGAATGTTTTCCAAATTATTCTTCCATTAGTGATATTATACTTTAATACTGATTAATCCACATTCTCTGGCCCAGTTGCTCTTGGGACCACAAATTGTCCAGTCTAGCTACAAATAAAATTTATGAATACACAAAAGAATGACAATGGGATTAAGTCTATAACTTTGGTCTCATTAGACCAAACTCAAAAAGTGCCAACTCCGGAAGAACAGGCTTTTCCTATTGTCATAAAAATTTTTAATGTCTGCATTAGATTACAAGCCTACGCCTCTTCTGATTTCAAATCCAGTGCTTTTTTACTATACCACATGATCTCTTTCATGAGATAACTGTTGACCAAATATCTCAGAATTCAATCAGTCCTGTGCCAATCAAATTCAGTTAAAGATGGGGCAAGTGAAATGCCAAATACTTAAAAATTTACAGACAGTGAAAGATTCTGACCCAACAGATGAGACAATGTGGTTTAATGTCTTCATTTCACCCTGCTTTGATATTTCTAGTTCTGTGTACTAACTATGCTAATCAGAAAGAAAAGCCCCTTTCAGACTGCAATTGATTGCACAAAACAGAGCAGTAGAAATGTAGTCAAATGATCACTGCAGCTTCCTCCTCATCTCTTGTATCCCAATTTTCTTTTACCACAGGATTTCACTGTGATGCTGAATAGCAACAACAAAAGTGAATAAGTTGTCAAAGTAGATGTGATATAAAAAAAGGGCTTCTACAGTACTATGATGAAAAAAAAACAGCTACTATAAAATAAGCTCTTTTTATATAGCTGCCTGTTGAGAAAAAAAAAAAAGGAAGGATGAAAAGCTTTCAGAAAGTATTGGCTATTAAGTCAAAGCAAACCACAATTGTCATAGAAGAGAATGCTTGCAAAACCCTTTGGTCAAGACCCACACATTTACATATTCTGAACTATAATAAAGGAAGCTAATCAAAGGTTGGGGTTAGCTGGTCATTGTATACTAAATATGGATACTCAGAGTCAGTATCAAATCAAGTCTCATTTGAAGTTAAATAAGAGTTAATGTTCAGTCTAAGACATTTTGTCTTGGAGCTGAAGAAATACTTTGCTTATGTCTCTGGAGACATCCCTAAGAATGTCAGCATAAGCAAGAAGCCTTATGTCACAGATACATGAAAAAAATACTGATTCAAGTACTCAGAATACACGACTGAGTGCAAACATGGAAGATAACTTTTACGGGAGAGCTGATCAGCATATCAGATTCTTATACCATTGATAGACCCACCTATAATCACTTTTTTTTTTCACTCAATGGGGTTAATAATACCTTTTGTAGAAGAATATTTATTTTTCATGGCTTTTCCATTTATTTTTTGATGCCAATGGATATATATTTGCTCTCAGTTTGTGCCTTATAGCTTTCTTTGGGCCTTTTACAACAGGATTCCTAGATCTCCTTTCCATTTTCCAAAGCTTCTTGACCCCACTCCCTCGATCAAAATATATGTATTCTAATCACTGTTTCTTCAGGATTCTCCTAGGTGCTACAGATGATGACAACAGTATGTCAACCCTCCAAAGTAGCATACTGGTATATTAATAACACCTTTAAACCAAAGGAGTGATAGGAAATTTAGGAACTAGTGAGGAGGTATCTTGTGACATCTGTTAGAACCTTTCAAGTCACACTATAGAAAGAGAACTATCTAAACCATCTATACAAAGAAAAGTTCTATCATAACCTACAAAGGCAACTGACTGTAGTCACTGGTTGCATTGTTAGGAGTGTTGGGTGACTTGTTAGAATACCTTGTCTTCCTGACTTCAGACTTAGTGCTCTATCCACTGTCCCACCTAGCTATCCACCTTAAAGATTTTATTTTTTTTTATATTAAAAAGCCTTTTCATTTGTCATGTAGTTGTAAGTTCTCTTGTAATTTTCAGCAAGTCATCCCAATACCAGTTGAAAACCATAAGTATTTTTAAGTACTATCACCACTTCTTTCTCTCCAAACAGCAATTAGGAAGTGAAATGATACTTTGTCTCTTTCATTTCAAGTCAAAGAGATCAAATCTTTCTTATTCATATTAAGTTTCTTTCAGGTTCCTATAATTGTCACAATTATGAGCAATAATGAGTCAAGATCTTTGAAAACAGGGACGAAATTACTCAGTATTTCAGTTTCCTCATTTATAAAACAGGATCACACAATTTGCATTATTCTTCCTTATACTGACGAGTGCCAACCCTTCTCTCTCCCACATATCTACATATTCTTTTGTTCCCTATGTAACCAAGCTAATACCCATACCAAAGGCATTCCACTGTCACCCAACTTCCCAAGATAAAGATTACAATTATCTACAAACAAGATGGAATCAGAAATGAGAAATTTTATGCTCAGTTTCTCTGTTTCAATATCTAATTTTCAATGTACCTTTTTAATTTAACTTTTTTATATTTAAAAAAAATTTTAAACATTAAATTTTTTAGATTCAAGATACCAGGGCCCTTCTCTATTGAGGGCAGGGACAGGGAAAGAAGGGGATGGAAAAATATATAAAATCATTAAAGAATAATAAAATATAACTTGATGTCTTACTCATAAAAAATGTTTCAAATCAAATCAAAGATTTAAAGTTAGAAGGAGCCTTCAAGATCAAGTACTACAAATCTCTCACTTTCCAGATGAGAACAAAAAGAAACAATAAGTTTTCTGCCTAAAGTCATACATCCATTAACAAGAGATTTGAACCCAAACCCTCTTATTCCAAATCCTATCCTTGCTTATGTTTGTTGCTGAATATTACACATGCAGGAATTCAGACAATGTGATTTGTACACGAATATGTTTATTTTAATGCTAGATTTCAAGCCTTCTGGTTGTCTTCTTTATCTCAGATTTCTACTCCAGTCCATCCTCCACTCAACTATCCTAAAGTATAAGTATGACTATGTCACAAACATTACCCTTCATATAATAAATCCTAGTATCTCTCTACTCCTGCAGGATAAAATGGAAAATCTTGTTTGGCTTTTAAAGCCAATCTCAATCTGGCCCATTCCAGCCTTTTTAAGCCTTCTTATAATTTAGTCTTTCTTCTCTTTCCCCAAATGAACTCTATAATCCAGTAATATTGACCACCTTGCTATTCCTCAGACAAGAAATTCCCTTTCTCATTTTCACTGTCTACTCCTCATGCCCAGAATTCTCTCTTCTCATCTCCAGATCCTGACTTCCCCTGTAGTCTTCTCAGTCCAACTAAAGTCCCATCTTCTGCAAGAAATTTTTCCCATGTTCTTGAATTTTAATGCCTTACCTTTGAGATGATCTCCAATTTATCCTCTGTGTATGTGTGTGTAGGGATTTTGTATATAGTCACTTGTGTGTCTCCATCACTACACTGTGAGCTTCTTTAGGACAGGGATGTTTTTGCCTTTCTTAGTAGGCCACGAATTAGCACAGTGCCAGCATATAGTAGATATCTATTAAAAACCTGTTAGGCTGAGTTGGTACATTTTAAAACTTCATTTCATATCCACAATCAATTGAGCTGGGAGCAGAGGTGTGTTAGAAACAGCTTTGCCAATTGTCACATTTTCAGCGTTAGCATATATACCTCAAAAACCAGCAAACATTACAAATTGTGGCTTCATTTCTTGTTTTGTTGATTGTCTAGACTTAAGAAAGTGGTGGAAAAATATTAATGATGCAGGTTAAATTTAAAAGCTTATCATGTATACATTACCTACACCCCAAATCCAGTTGTTAAACATTTATTTGTACACTACTGGCTAGAGAACACTGTACTAAGAGAACTGCAAAGTCTGTGTTCATAAACAAATGTAACTAGAAGAAAAGCAAGAATGACAGCAGAGCAGAAAAATATATATTGTGGGTTCCAAATTCTTCTCTTAGCTCTGCTTGCTCACTTTACCATCTTCATACTCAAAGAAGACAGAATGGCAGAGATGGAAGAGACCCTTAAAAGCTCATATAACCCCTTCACTTTGCAGGTCTGCACAAATGTCCTCAGAAGTTAAGGGACTTCACAAAAGTCATAGTGTGCTAGAGACAGAAAAAACAAAAGTCCAGCTCTTTCGTCCCCCCAGTCTCCAAACAATCTCATTTCTGTTGTTGTTATTTCCTTCTGTTTTCTACTTTTCCCAAAAACTAATCAATAACTGAGAATTTTGATCCTTACTTCCCATTGGTGAGAAAGATTAAAAAACTAAAATTCACCACCTGCTTTGTTGGGTAACACATGATGGATGGTATTGGAAGTATTACTGTTTCCAGCATCCTACTGTCAGCAATCTGCAAATGAGTAGAAGTTGATACTTCTGATTCCATTTAAAGTGTATTTTTTACTAGCCTCAAGAGAAAGCTGTTGAGATTCCCTCCTCAATTAAAAATAGCAATAACAATAATAACCCCCCCCCTTCCAATACAACTTCACCTACAATTTACTTTAGGGACTACAAATGATTTATCATTGTCAATGCTAGACTAATGACACTACTATTATATAATTAAATGAGTTTAATGTTTTCAGTGTTTTTCAAACCTTTAAACTACTATATAAGTTCTAACTATTATTATTATTTTTATCTTTTAATAATCTTGACTTCTAAATAGACAAAACATTAAGGTAGGAACAGAAGAGTTTGTTAAGTATAATCTACTAACTTGTTAGTGGTTGATGGCTACATTAGCATTACAGTATA
This sequence comes from Myrmecobius fasciatus, assembly GCA_023553655.1. Classification (NCBI taxonomy): domain Eukaryota; kingdom Metazoa; phylum Chordata; class Mammalia; order Dasyuromorphia; family Myrmecobiidae; genus Myrmecobius; species Myrmecobius fasciatus. Next base: position 7,606 of record JAJPUD010004086.1, read on the forward strand.
AAGCCTTTCTTTGACTTTTCTCCTGGACATTAGTGGTAATAAAAAACATTTACTAAAATACCTACGCCATCTACCTAACCCCATCCAAAACTTATCATTAAAAGCTGAGTTTGCGTCTCCTTTCTCTCTATAGACTACTCTGCCCCACAGCTATATTATTTTTTCAAGTTCTCAGTAGATTTGATCTCATTCATTCAACAGCCAATTATTGAACTCATATAACATGCAAATATAATATATTGCTCTCCAACTATTTCATTTATGTACAGTATCTCCCCATTGAGAATATAAAGCATTTAAGTATACAAAATCAGAAAACCAAGAGGATCTCAGAGCAGGATTTTTAATCTTTTCTATATGTCATATGCCTCCTCCCTCCTTTGGTAGTCTGGGGAAACCTGTGGATTCCACAGAATAATATAAATAATAAATATATACATATATGCACACCATATAAAAATGTGCATATATACACATTTATGTGTGTGTATGTGTTTGTGTGAGGGATTATGAAGGAAACCAATTAAGCTGAAGTGTAGTTATCCAAGAAAAAATTTTTTTAAGTATTTAGAACCTAGTTTTTAGTCTTTAACTCTATCTTTTTACAGATAAAGAAAGATGAGACTCAGATAAGGTTATGAGACTTGGCCAAAGTCACAAGGTAAAAATGGAGAAACCAGGTCTCTTCAACTCCAAGGTCAATGTTCTTTGAACTCTACTTCTGGGAAGGGATCTTCTGAATTTGTTTTATGGAGTCATGGTCTTCAGTCAACACCTCCAAAGCACTCTTATCTTCCTTTCCCCCCAGAGTAGCAGCTACCACAGTAGGTATACTTATTAAAAATTTGCTGAATTAAACTGCTTAAAAATAAAAGGCAGAAGGGGCAGCTAGGAGGTGCAATGGATAGAGCACCAGCCCTGAGTTCAAATCTGCCCTTAGACACTTATCATTTCCTAGCTGTGTGACCTTGAGCAAGTCACTTATCCCCAACTGCCTCAGCAAAAAAATAAAAATAAAATAAAGTGCAGAACACTAGTGAAGCAAAAACCTTAATTCAATATTTTAATACTTAGTCCAGATAGTTGTCAGGTTTTATGAGTATAATGTGAAATATATTTTTTCAGCCAACTAATTGCTTTATTGTGGGATTTAAACTCTAATACAGATTAATGATTTAAAAAATAAAAAAAAGGAAGTCCTTGTTTGATGCATGAAAGGTCAGTGTTTGTTGTTTGCACCCACCCTGTGCTAAGATACACAGGAAATCAAGTGAATATCACTTAAGTCACCCCCATGTTTTATGTTTTCCCTCCTAGAGTGTTCTTTCCACTGATCAAAACCCTATAAAAGTGCATGTTCTGTTGCTGGACCAGAGACAAGGAAGGATGGTCTCATTTATACTGCAGGAGCCACCAAAGGGCAACAGGAAATAACCACAGCAAAGAACAAAAAAACAAACTCTTTTCCCAGGGTATATACACACCTATATTTGAAGGCAGCCAGCTTCTCAGAAGCAAATCTTAAGCTGTCAATCCTTTACTTCCAAGGGCCAAGTTTGGCAGCGTGCAAAGAGAGATTAGGGGGGAGAAGAAAAGAGAAGAAGCTAGGGGGAAGACTATCCAATCCCTTTGCTTTTCAGTTGGGCAAACCCAGACAGTGGGCTGTGGGGACATGACCCTGGATTGCTCAAGTAAGTCCACCCACTGGATGTACTTGGGATGGAAACACTTGTTCTGTTTTCAACAAAATAATATTAGTTGTCCTTTTCTAAAACAGCTGTATGTATTTGGAGAGATGTCAGAAATACTCTGATGGTCATTTAATTTCTTCATTCTGATACCCCTCCACTCCTTCTTTCCACTACTACATCTATATCTCTGTTCAAGAAGGGGGGCAACACACCCAACTAAGGGAACACATTGCCAGGCAAGAGAAACATCAAGCCCTATTGCAATCAAAGGTAATGCTGGACAACTCAGGCAGGTCCCATCTTCTTAGTGCTTGCTTTGTTTCTTCAAGGCTTTCTGTAATCTTAAGATTGACTCCCTAACTCAGATCTGTCTTTCTCCTTCTGCCAAGAATTTAACCACAAGATGCGAATAAAACAAAATTAAGAAATAGCTAAAAGTTCCAGTGAAAAGTGAGAATGGCAAAGACTTTACAATTTACTTGAAGGAAAAAAAATACAGCTAAAATAATTTCATTCCTAAAAGTGACTTTGAAACTTGATACTAAAAACTAAGTTCTCTCCCAGGGCCCTTCCACCCCCTTCTACTTCACAGATTCTTTGGTTTTATTTTAGTTGCTGAGTTAGATACTTATCAGTGAATGTTGACAAACAAGTGTGCTTTTCTTGAGAGGAATATAAACAAAAACTATAATTATCTCTTTACATGGGTAAAACATGATATGATTTTATTAAAAAGAGAAATGACCTGCTTCATCTCTCCTTTTCTCATTCCTTTCTTTTTCTCTCTCTATAATATCTCCCATGGTAATGTCATATATTCCCATGTCTCTGACTATCACCTCAAAAAAGAAAGACTTCTAAATCTCTTTCCAATTGCTTACTAGACATCTCCAACTGTATGTAGAATACAATGATATTCATAGGATCACATATTAAGAACTAGAGAACAACTAGCTCAATCTCTAGTTTAGTCATTTCAACTCTTCATGACCCCATTTGGGATTTTCTTGGGAAAGTACTAGTATGGTTTCCCATTTTCTTCTCCAGTTCATTTTACAGATGTGGAAATTAAGACCAATAAGACCAAATGACTTGCCCAGGGTTACACAAGTAGTAAAGGCTTTCTATTCACGGAGCCACCTAAGAGCCCCTTCATTTAATAGAGGAGGAAACTAAAGCCAGAGAGATTAGTTACACAGACATTGAAAGGTAGGGCTGAAATCTGAACCAAGCTCCTCGGACTCCAAATCTAGTGCTCTTTCCATAGTCTTATGTTTAAAGCAAAATCATCTGCATTCTTGATCATCATCTTTCATGTTAGAGCTCTTGGAACTACCCTCAATGTTCTTCTCTCCCTCATCCTCCATCTTCAGTCACCAAAGGATTCTTGTCCAAAATGTTTCCACAATGTATCCTTTTCTTCATCCCTACTGCCACCGTCCAAGTTCAGGCCTTCATTGAGTTACCTCTTACGTTAACTACTGCAGCAGCCCCCTAATTGGATTTTCTCCTTTCTCATCCCCTTCATCCTATCCTATACTCCTGCCAGAAGTTCTAAGCATGCAGTAACATGACAATGCTCTAATCAAGTCCAAACTCAGTCTGGCAGACAAAATCCTCCAGAATAAAGTTTCAATCTAGCTCTAACTTTCCAAATATACCTTCCTTCCACACCCTCTATGATCTGACCAACCCAGATCCCTCAAATGTTATAAACATACCATGAGCTAAAGAGGTTAAATGTCTTTTGCCCTTGATCATATAACTTTTAAGCTGGGACTTGAATTCAGTGTTCTTTGCATAAGGTGAAGCAGCCTTCTTTTAATATTTCTACTATTCTTGAATGAAACAAAGTATTTATTATTTATGTGCAAAGCACAGTGCTAAGTATGGGGGAGAACATAGAAAAGATAGTTTCTGAACTCAAGGAGCTCTCATTCTGATGAGTGATTCAACATATGGAAAGTTTCAACAGTAAGTCAGATAGGAAGATCCCATGGTTCTTGGAGTACACTGACAAAGCAGATGATAAAGCCTCTTTAATGTTACTTCTACTGATAAAATCCTGCAAGTTCTGATGTTGAATTATTTGACAGTATCAAGGACATCTATAACAAGGTCTTTCTTTTCTGGGTCTTCAAAAACTAGCTGTACTACTACAGGAAGAGATAGCAGGCTGCATCTCCAGAAGGGTTGCTTCCTTTATCTTCTTACAGAATCTATTATAACTTTTTATAGATATCATTGCTTATATATGCCTTATCTACCCCATGATTCCATAAAATCTAAGAGAATAATACCTTGTTAATTTTTGAATTCTCCAATAAAAAGAGAAGAGGAAGAGGAGGTAAATGTATTTATATCATCAATTTGTATTCTTGTAAAAATACACTACTTTCAATAATAATTTAAAAATATGAATAGTATAAATGGGCAGTATTTTGTTAGAAAATTGCAGCCATTAAAACCTAAGGCCTCAAATGTTAACATACAAATATGTAAAATATAAGTGATAAGAAAAGTGAATTAGAATTACAGAAATATCAAACTCATGGATGGCCCTTAGTCAACAAAACTCTAGAGTGTCTAGGAAACCACACTACAACATAAATGAGAAATGTTTAACAAAATAAATAATATAATACAACATAGATAATGTTAATATGTGCTTTCTTAATTTCTATATGAATTTGACAAAATTGGAGAATTTAATTCAAGGAGACAAATTTAACCTCAGTTAAAACTGAGACTCAGTGAGAAGCAACTCATGATTGGGATATGGGTTCAGAAGGATATCAACACTATTTAAAAGCATTGCGTGTTAAAAAGAAATAGTCAAATAAGGAAATTCAGAAATCTAAGGACAGAAGGAGAGCAAAAAGTATTTGGGGGAAGATCAATATAAGAAAAACAAAAGCAATATTGTCATAGAAATAGTCTGAACACCAGTACAAAAGGATACAGGTAAGAAGCTTAGAAAACATCACAAGGCATGATATAGTATCAATTGGGGCCTTCTATTATCTGAATATCTGCTGAGTTCTGTCTCTGACCAAAGCAAAACAGCTAATAAAATTATTGGCTTACTTTGATGATAATTTCCACCTTAAAAGGCATAGGAAGCAGCAAGGAAAACTTCTATTCTTGACCTGATTGACAAACAAAGAGGAAATGATAGCTGAAGTAAAAACAATGGGAACCTTGGGGGAAATGGACACTATCTTAGAATTCATGAGAGAGAAGAAACAAGGCAAACATCGTCTGGCATGTACACTAGATTTGAAACAGAATATTTGAAAGGGTTCAGAGGAAGGATAGGATTCCATGGACTAAGCTTTATAAAATTCAGGCCAAGAGTGAGGGGAAATTGAATGAAATTATAAAAACAAAAACAATTCCAATAAGAAATGGAAAAACCATCTAGAGACTGTTGTAAAAAAAACTTATTGATCAATTTAGATTTTGAAAGACATAGACAAAAAATGGAAGCAAAAACAGGTAATGAAGAATGAACGCAAAAAGTTTAATTTGATCTAGTAAGAGAGGTATGAGTATAGAAAAACTAGTATATTGTTGATGCAGTTATTAGGCAGTCCAACCATTCAGGATATCTTTTTCGATATACAATATACAAAGGAAAGTGACTCAATTGTTCATATAGTTTGACCCAGTGTTCCTTTCTATGCATAAGCAAAAAGAACAAGCTTTAACTAGTCAGACTGAAATGGGATATTAGAGGGCCCCACCTTTGTCTAAGATAGTTGTTCTGAGCCTCCCTTAAGAATATATCCTCCAGGATAGGTAGGTAGTGTAGTGGATATAGAGCATCAGTCCTGAAGTCAGGAGGACCTGAGTTCAAATATGACCCCAGACACTTAACACTTCCTGGCTATGTGACCCTAGGCAAATCACTTAACCCCCATTGCCTCAGCCAAAAATGAATAAATAAATAAATAAAAGAATATATCCTCAGCACAGTATACAGGGAAGAAGTGCCCTTAAAATAAAAATTAAAGTAACAGAATTATTAAGGAAATGGGGGTGAGGGGAGAGCATTCCTTCATTCAACCTAACCAGTTCTAAAATCATTGATTCTATAATCCAGTCTACTCTACTGACCTTACTATTTTCAGGAAGACACTTGTATTTAAATACATTTTAATATCCTAAACTTAAAAGCTTTAAGTCAGTATGTGAAAAATATGTATAAGAGTAATACAGCAAATTTAGATTTAGATTCTTCATATATATATAGGATCACTGATTAAATGAGAACAAAGGGGGACCTTAGAGACTATCATGCTTTAATTATAGAAATTTTTGCTTTATTGTATACTGTATATTGTATATCATTCTTTATTGTAGAAATAAAATAATCAAGGCCAACAGTATATATGATCTGCACAAACTAGAAAAAAGGTAATATATTTGCAATATTTGATGATAGCGTTCACAAAAGACCAATGAATCTTTTAGGCATTTGTCAGAAATAAAAATATCACCAGTATATGTAGTAGTATCATTAATGAAATCTGTAAATGCCCAGTAATTTTCTGTAATAGGACTCCAAATCAAAATCTTTAAGCCTAAACACTTAAAGGGCACACTCAAGCACAAACAATACTAGGATGCGGCCTTAGTCATATGATTCAGAAGCTTAGACTTAAAGGAAATTCAATCTCTACAAATCAAAAGAGTATTAGACTTATATTCTTTTTATACAACATAAAAAGTTATCTTGAAACTTAGCAGATAACTAGGTTTGAGTTTTCATGTCTCTGAAAGCAGATTTCCCTTCTAAATTAACATTTATTTTCTTAATAAACCATTCAAATGCAATTATTCTTTGTGTATTTTCATTTTAATTCATAACTCTTAGACAGGAAATCAAATGGCTCCTTTTCAAACCCAGAAAAATGAATTTATTAGAAGCCTTCTTAAGTTCTCAGTCATCATCTTGATTTTTTTTCTCATGCTGCAAAAAAAGTAAATTTGATGTCTTTTAACATCGTCAACTTTAGCATCTAGTAAGCAAACTACAGGGCTATATAAACCAAGAAGTCACTGTCCAGTTTGATTTTATGAAAACAAAAGATCTCAATATTTACATTTTTGAAAAGCCTCATTAATTTGGAAACCATTTAGTCAAAAATCTGCATTTCAACAAAGACACTGTCAGATAAACCTGAGTCTGAGGTAGTATTGCTCAGGACAACAAGGTCAAATCAAGGATGGAAAAAAAAATTATGTTTCTGAGATTTCTTAGATTTCTTATTTCTGAGATTCTTATAAATGTGTGGAAATAAAAATGATCCCCAATCAGCACATACTGCTAGTATATATACCTCACTACCATTAGTGAGTTCACAAGACAAACACTCTTGGAAGTAAGAAATGTTATCTATTTTAAAAGTGAAGTGGAATGAACTATTTTTAATAACTTTTAAGAATCTTTCAGTAGCAATTTGCATATTGAATTTCAATTAATGTGCCAACTGTATGATTATTTACTTACAGGAATAAAATTAAGCAAAGAAGGCAGGTACTGAATGCAACTTACTTGTTTAAAAATTTGTTTTTTGAAAGGGAGAAAAACACCAATACTATCCTTCAACTTTTAAAATATTTTACCTTTCTGATTTTTCATTAATTCTTATAGGATTTCACCCCTACCTCTCTGCTACTATTTATTTCCCAATCAGCATTTTTTTTCCTTTCCTTAAAGTTCTTCAAACTTTTCTTCATTCAACATGCACTTAATATTCAACAATACTGTACTTTATTCCTAAGTAACTCAGTTGCTGGCCAGTTTTCTCAAATCCAACATCAATCTCCCTTGAGAAGAAAAAAAAAATTATACAAAGATTTCCTTCTCACAAAGTCCCCAAAGAACCAGTCATATGACAATTAAGGGGAAGGGGAGGATTTGTTCTACTGGCTCAGCAAAATTCATTCTCTTAAGGAAAAAGAATAAAGATGTTTTTGTCTAACCTTACATGACATGTCAAGACATTGAAATAACTGTGAATTTTTAAAAAGTGGATATCAGCACATGTGATATAGGCAGAGTGGACCTCTGACATATAAACTCTGGGTCACTGTTTCTACAATAATATCATCTTACAAGAGCTAGTTCTCTTTAAGAGAAGAGCTCAGATAAGAGACAAAAAGCTAAAAGCAAAGTTCAGGGGAGAAGAAGGCAGAAGAGGGGAAAGCCTGCATGATAGCTACATTATTTTGATCATCCCAGCTGTTATTTATCAAAATCTTGGAAATTAAAGCTACATGGAAAAAAAAAAACCCAAACAAAACAAAAACAAATGGTTAAAAGATATTCCCTAAAATGGTTCTTTTACTATTAAGCTTCTAAATCTGAGTCTCTATGTTACACATCTATATATATAAAAATGAAGTCCTTAGAGACACAACTTTTAACAAGTCTAAACTAAAGCTAGTCTATGGATTTAGATGAGGAAAAAAAAAAACAGAACTAATGCGCACGTGCAAGCAAGCACACGCACGCGCGCGCGCGCACACACACACACACACACACACACACACACAAAAGATAAACCTTTGAGCAGCAAAAGTAAGTTAGCTGTAGCTAGTGATCCAGTGATTTGATCAGGTTCACTAGTTTGTTTGATCAGCAAATCACAGAGTACCACCCTAAAATACTCATTCATTCAAAGCAAAAGGACAGAAGCAAGGAGGGAAGTCAGTTTTATGCCACTGGCAGAGAAACACCAATCTGTGTATGCCCTTGCCTTCCTCAGCCTGATAGTCAAAATATGTAGCTCTGTGCTATGAGTATAGGCAGTTACAAACCACAATTTCCAAAGAACTATAATCCCATCTGTGATCATTTACAAAAGTATTCCTCACTTCATGGATAGGCTATGTGGTCACATATATTTGCAGCGAAGGGTGTTCATATTTTGAGGTTTATAAATAAAATCATGTAGCAGGGATCTGGAATGTGACAAAGAACTTTTTCCTGCATTTAAAAAAAATTACTGGGGCAGCTAGGTGGTGCAGTGAATAGAGAACCAGCCCTGAAGGACCTGAGTTCAAATATGACCTCAGACACTTAACACTTCCTAGCTGGGTGACCTTGGCCAAGTCACTTAACCCCAAATGCCTCAGCAAAAAAAAAAAAAAAAATTACTTCATCATTCAAGGTAAATGAAAGTAGGAAGGAATTTTTGAGGCATTTGTGTTCTTATGTATCTGGGAAAAGATACAAACATGTGAAATGAGCTCCTTTTTGTCTTTCTTTTTCCTTAATAATATATAATCCATCATCAATGTCTTTTCTGGGGACTCCATGACCAATGCAACTCACAGGGGCTGGAACATTTGGATCATGACCTAGGTAATGCACCTGGCAAGATGAGTATATTACCAATATGTAACTCACAGAAGATTGTACTTCAGAGGTAGTTTAATATTTTTGTGCAAAAAACTCAATTTTTTTTTAAGATTTTGTCTTCCCATCTCCCTCAGACTGAAAGTACAGAGGACATCTGTGAGCCCAATCCTATTACTCATGGAGACAAGAGGCTTGATTTGAACTGTTTTAGATAGTCTGTAGGAACTACCCCATGATGAGTTAGTGAAGACACCCAATCGGCTTAGCCCAGTGCATCTCAGAATTCCAGAGTTCAACCAATCACCAGTTTCAGCCTCTCTAGCAACAAGCCTACAGGCATGGGCCACCATAGGGTTGGAAAACAATTTTAAAGAAATGTTAATAAACATACCTGTCAAAACAAAATCTGAGTAGTGCATAAAGTGTAATCTTTTTTTTTTTTTTTGTATCATGTCCCATTATTACTTACAAAAGTACTACTAATCCAATAAAGTACTCTCACTCCTTTGTTGATTATGGAAATTTCCTTTAATCATTAGTGTGACAGAATTCCTACACTAACTTTTCATTGGAGTCAATAGAAAATAGATGGTTAGTTTAGAATAGCTGGATGTTCCATAAAGCTCTCTTGAGCTTTTTCTGATATTAACTCAGCAGAACTGGATCAGCATAGAAAACTAACTTTTCAAGATAGAAGAAATTCCTCCTGCAAAATGGCATATTTTTGGAGTTGAGACCTTGCAAATTGATAAAAATGTAGATAAAAACTATCATATAGATAGTTTCATAAGTTCAATGGTTTAAAAAAATCAGTTTGAGGCAAGTTCATTAAATAAATTACCTTTAATGAAGCAATCTTTAAAACAAATTAGTTCCATTCACAGAACAAAACAATTTTCTAAAACTTTAAGTCCAGTTCTTGATAAAATATGAAGCCTGCTAGAGACTTATTTTTCCTACTGTATTAAACTGAAGAATGCACAATAATGATGACCAGTTGAGCTCTGGTTTGCTAAGAACAGCAGAAACATCCTGCTGGTGTGTAACAATTGTCCATTAAGTGGTTCACTTGAACAAAGCTGTCACGTAACTGGAAATAAGACCATATCCTGCCACCTGGACTTGGGTCTGGACACACAGAGAAAAAGTTAGTAGGATACAGGCTGGTCTGTTCTACCACAAGTTTTCCATAAGTCAGGAATACATTTTTATGACATAAAGCATATGGAAATTATATTATATATTAATATGTAATATTATGCTAATAATAATATATAATAAATATAATATAATAAATAATAAATAAAAATATAATGTTATATATATATATATATATATATATATATATATATATATATATATATATATATATAAAAAAGGAGGTGGGGGAGAAGTCCAAAAGAGAAAAGTCTACAATTAGAACAGCTCCCTATGGAGCATCCTCAGAGCCTTTGCTGAATAACATACATCATAAAGATCAGGATGAATTTAGTATACAGTCAATCTCACTATCACCCAGTGCTTCTTCTAGGTGAAATAAGAATAACAGCTGGCTCCTCCAGACCCCTTCAAGGAGTTGGGTAGTAAGAAGACTTAGCATCAGGGAGGCCTTCCCTCCCAGACTTTCATCCTTTCTCACTAATTCCCCTTCCTGAGGGAGCTGGGCCAGATCCAATGGGGCTGCAGGTTAGCAAGACAACACATCTACTTATATAACATCATCTTAATGAGTTTAAAGCCACAAACTCTAGGCCTTCTTAACTGACAGAGGACTAGTAAGACAACATTTGCTCTGCTATTGAATCCTAAGACTTACCATCTTCACTGATTTTATACCCACCAGACCTCTGGGCACTGTCATTTACCTAATGATATATTCTATCATGCTATCCTCCTTTCTACTGAGCACTTCTAAGCCTTTCAATTCACTCTGCAGTTTAACTTTATGCATCATCTTCCCCAATTTAAGTATGAATTCCTGAGAAAGGAACTTTTTTATATTTATATTGCCTGCTTGACACATAGTAAGCATTTAATAAATGCTTTAATTCATTCATTCCAAACAGTTTTACATATATTATCTCATTTCAGGAAGTCAACTAGCATTTATTAAGCGCCTACTACATACCAGTGTCTGGGAGCGCTTGCCCCAGGTTAAAATGACTTGCCCAGGATTTCACAGTCAGTATGTGTCAAGAATTCCTAGCTCATTATTCAAACCCAACTCTCAATTCACTATTCCACATTGCCTCTTTTGTGTAATTAAGATCTGTAAAGTCATCAAATTAAAACAGAGGATGGGATCCAAAGTGGGGTATCGTTTGCCCTATTATATATTGACATACTACTTATTTCATTCTGGGATGGGGGGAATGGAGCAAAATACAACCTCACAGAAGAAATAATTAACTCACTTTGGGAGGACTGACACACATTCCAGACTCTCACTTTTAGATTTATTCTACCAGCCACTGGTGAAAAAGAACAGGACTTTGATGAAAATAAAATACATTTTGAACTCAAAATTATATTTAAATTTGCCAACCCAAAAACATTCTACCTGGAGTCTTGTGCTCCCAGGAATTAGGGGGGTGGGAATGGGGAGAGTTGGAATGACCTGGAAAATTCACACTTGTCAGGCAAGATTTAAGAAACAGTGAGAAAGAGATCAGCTTGTCTTCTCAAGCACATCAGTCAGAGGGCATCCTACATGATGAAGTTCATTTCTGCACTCTTAACATCCCCATCCAGGGATACTTGGCCTAAGGAGAAGAAATGTCAGTGGGAGTGAGATGAGCTAAGGGAGGGACTGGAAAAAAAAGGCTGGAGGAACCAACTAATCACTTTATTTCAAAATTCCTCCCAGAGATAGGTGAGATTCCTCTCACATATATATGACCAGCTAAAGGCTGTGCCTTGATGCATAAGAAGAATCAAAGTGATAAATCTTTTAGTCTTTTTATTTCTGTGTGGGGGTGGGAAGGGAGGATTTGGAATCAATTTAACAACTTGTTCTTTTAGTGGTGCTTAAGAATCTAACACATCTCACTTTTTATTTTATTTCTTGGTATTAAATATAATAACATGTTATCCATCTTCTCCCTCACTTAACTTGCTCCACAATGTAGTCAGTACTTCTTGATTCAGATTAAGGTACTTTCTCATATTGGGTGAACTCTTAAAAATTAAATCTCAGCATTGCTTCCTAAGTCAACTTTGTAACTTTCAGTCCTGAGAAAATGAAAGCAGACAAGGGCTCTTCTCCTGACTGGAGGAAGCCTGAGACTAAAATTCAGACAAACTCTTTTAATGGATCTAGGTTTCTTTTTTGGCAACATAATGTACCTCAATCTTTCCAGAAACCAGTACTGGAAAAGCTAAACATCAAATTCCCAAAATAACAAAAACAGGAACTTGAAACTGAATGTCCTAATAGCTATTTATCTCTCTATTTCCACAGATATACATACTCTGAACTTCCTGAAGAATAATGAACTCCTTATTCAAGTGAAATTCTCCATAACCTGACCCCAACTTAACTTACTAAACTTACTTCACACCATCTTCATTCATACATTTTGTGTTCCAGTCACACTGTTCTACATTCCTTACACTTGTGCTGAGTTCTCCCATTTATTTGTTTTCAATCATATTTTCCCTTATATCTGGAATGTGCTCTTACCTCCATTCCCCCCACCCCATATCTACCATGTGACATTCTATCCATTTTTCTTTTTTTTTGTATTTTTTATTAAAGCTTTTTATTTGCAAAACATATGTATGGGAAATTTTTCAACATTAACCCTTACAAAGCTTTCCGATTCAAAACCCCCCCCCCCCAGTTCCCACCCCTCCCCTAGAGGGCAAGAAGTCCACTACATGTTAATTATGTTAAAATATTTGACAAATCGAATTTATGTATACATATTTTTACAGTTATCTTGCTGTGCAAGAAAAGTCATATCTACAAGAAAAAAAATCTGAGAAGGGAAATACAATGCAAGCAAACATTAATAGAGAGCATGAAAAGGTTATGTTGTGGGTCCACATTTCATTTCCCTCTCTCTGCATTCTACCCATTTTCAAGGCTCATCTTAAATTCTATCTCACCCATAAAGCCTTCCTCAGTCTCCCTTCAATACCTTCTCTATCAATCAATAAACATTTTTTAAGTGCCTTCTATGTAGGCTTTATTAAGTAGTGCTGGGATTACCAAAAAAAAAAAAAAAAAAAAAAGAACAAAAAAAGAAAAATGCCAAAGATAGTAATGCCTTCAAGGAGCTTAAAATCTAATTAGGGAACAACAAGAAGACAAATATGTAAAAATAAGCTATATATAGGATAAAAAGACAGTAAAGGAAAGCCATTAGAATTAAGAGAGATTGAGAAAGACTTCCTATGAAAAATGGGATTAGTAGTTGAAACTTAAAGGAAGTCAGTGGGCAGAGATAAGGAGGAAGGACATTCTGAGCATAGTAGTCAAAGAAAATGCCCAGAGCTGAAAGATGAAGCATTTTATTCATGGACAGGAGGCCAGTTCCATTAGATCAAAGAAAAAAATGTTGAAGAGTAATGTTTAAGAAGATGGGAAAAGTAGGAGAGAGCTATGTTATGAAGAGGTTTGAATGCCAAGCTGAGGATTTTTTATTGGATCGTGGAATAATAGGGAGTCCTAGAATTTATTGAATGGGTGTGTGTGTGTGTGTGTGTGTGTGTGTGTGTGTGTGTGTGTGTGTGT
>JAJPUD010004086.1:21416-43096 GCA_023553655.1 Myrmecobius fasciatus
TGTGTGTGTGTGTGTGTGTGTGTGTGTGTGTGTGTGTGTGTGTGTGTTGATTACTTTGATGATCCTAAAGATAGAACTGCAGAGGGGAAAGATTTGAGGTAGCCAGACATACCAGCAGGTTACTGAAATAGTCTCAGCTTGCAGTAATGAGACCCTTCACCAGAGCATCAGAGGAGAGAAGGCTTCAGAAACTAACTGGATATGGGATGGGGAGGAAGGGGAAGAGATAATGAGAAGTCAAAGATGACTTTTAGGGACTGGGAGATTTACCTTCTACAGTAACAGTGAAGATAGAAGAGTAAGAGGATCTAGAGGTTCAATTTTTGGATACTTTAAGTTTAAGATGCCTACTGGACATCCAGTTAGAGATATCTGAAAGAGAACTGGGGATGCAAAACTAGAAGTCAATAGAGAGATTAGGGCAGGACAGGTAGACTTGAGAATTATTAGTATAGAGACAGCAATTAAATCCATGGGAGCTAATAATATCACCAAGTGAAGTAGAGGGAGAAAAGAACAGACCCCACAGATCCCTGACTACAGTACCCTCACTGGAAGTGATCACTCTATTTTCTGAACTCTAATAGTACATATCTTTTTATACATTTGAGTTATATTTTCATTATAGCTATTTGTACCCATCTAATATCTTCTAATAGATTCTAAGTCCCTTTGAGAGGAGGAAGCATGCCTTATTTGTCTTTATGTCCTCTTTAGAATCTAGTACATTTCACTGTTTATAGAAGAAGGGAGGGGAGGAAAAGATGAATATCACTTAGTCTCTCTAAAAAATCAAAGAGCTAGAAGAGAAATCATTTATTCTATCTATGAAACTCCAGACATTAAAGAGACATGAGTACTCTGATAGGCTTCCAGTCTAAAAAAAAGCTTAGAACCTCCATTGAAGTTCCATTCCAATAATTAGCAACACTGACAAGAAAGTCTTCCAGATATTTAGCTTAGAACCAGCTGAAATCCTTTTCTCATTTTTTGATTTTGCATTATTTTGCATTTGTTTTAGAGTATTTATTGTTCTTTTGGATTGCAGTTCCCAAAGAGGTCTGCAGTACTTGTGAAGAATTCTACAATTTATTTATAGAAAGTCAAAGAAATCAGTAACCTCAGTAATCAAAGCAACCAACTAATTCCAAAAGCAGAAAGCTTGAAAGCTAAAGAATAAGAAGTGTGCATTTTTGGACAATGTGTCTAATTGCTATACTTGAGAAAGAAGATTCTTGCTTATGATAGCTCAAATTCCTTCCCTCCCTCTGTCTTTCTCTTCTGAAAAGCTTCCTGCAGTTTTCAGATGCAGCTATCAATTAGCTAAGAGAGAATTCCTAGAAATGGATCTTCTAAGTATCTGAAATCTTTTGTGTCAATCCTTCCATCACCATATTCCAATGCACAAAATCCATTCTCTAATCTCCTGTTGCTTTTCACCTGGAGTCACAACTCAACAAACCAAGAGGTGAAAGGCTTTAAAGTCAGTTCTAATTTTCTGAACTAACTGCTTCCACCCCAAATAATACGAATCTTGTCCAGTTACATAATAAAAAATTTGCAAATATCTTTTATTCCACACATACCTTATCTACTGACAGTAAAATGTATCTCTAATATATACATATATGACCTCTTTTATAAAGACTTAAAACCCTTAATTAATAAAATGCAGGAACCTTTTCTATTTCTCAACTGTCCTCACATGTGGAAAGGCTTTCAAAGTGTAAAAAAAAAAAAAAAAACCTTTTACATTGCTAAAATTCAGGTTACCCAATATTTTAAGATTCTGGGCACCTGAAAGAATATCACCTCTCAAAACCTCTGCCCATCAATGATCTCCTAAGAGATAATGAATCTTAAAACTTACATCTAGAATCTAATGCATACAGCATATCATATATCCCCCTGATTTCTGCCTATGTGACAAGTATGGACTTATCCACAGGCTGGATATAAAAGCAGAGAGAAAGAAAGGTGTGTTTGCTAGGGGCAGTTACTAATTGATATGGAGATGGGGCCACAACTGGGAAGAGGGACTAAAGACTGCTATCATAGGTTAAAGAAGAGCTAGATTACATCTCTTTATAGATGGTGTCAAATCATCACCCCCTTTAATATGAACTTCTTGTAGCACTTATTATCTATGCTATTCATTTAAAGGAAACAGTAGGAGATCTAGGTTCAGATTCCAAATCTGGAACTTAGCTGTGTGACAAAAGGTAAATTACCTAAACTCAACACTTTCATTTGTAAAATGGGTATCACAAAACTTTTTTTAAATCATTTTATCTATTATTTTGAAGAAAAATGTTTTAGAAAAATCTTAAAGTTCTATGCAATTTGAGGTAACATTATTTATCTTTGATTCATTTATTCTAAATGTATCCCCAAGGCCTGTCAAAATGCGTGGAACACAATAAGTACTTAATAAATGCTTGATGATAAATTGATATGCTCTCCTAAAATAATATTTCCTATATTACATTGTAAACTCCTTGAAGGCAGGAATAAATGTGTATTTGACTTTGTAAAATCCCTAGGACAGCAAACATATTCTTTCCAATTTGGCCCAAAATGTGGGAAGCAGTAAAGTGGGTGAGGATGAAACAAGGTCAAGGTAAGGAAATCAGAGGAGGTCTGATTAAGATTTGGCAGACTGTAGAAAATACTTGTAGCTCAAGGACAAAAAGGAATCATGTTGCTACTAGGTCTAAATCCTACTAGTCCTTTCCTTCTTCCAAAAATTTTTATATCTTTGTGGTAATAACTATGTAAACTCACTGAGAGGCCAAGGACTCTCAGGCCATTCCTCTAACAGACAGACATGGATAAATTGAGTGAAATTTTCTCAGCAAAAAATGAAAAACAAAAAACAAATGTAGACAACCTCAGATAGCTGATTCAACATTTAACAGCACTTTGTTGATCTTAAAAAACTCTTTATCCCAAAATACATGGAAATGGCTAACTGGAATCAATATGTAGTAATCAAAACCAACTATGGAAGAATAAGTTAAGTTAGTCTTTAGATCTTATATGCAAGCATAGCTTAATCCTATAACAAATCTCTGAGTAAATCAAGATCCTTATGCCCTAGAATGTTTATTTAGAGGGCCTAGCACTAACACACACACACACACACACACACACACACAAACACACCCCTTGGCTCCATTCTTTCAACTTAGACAGAAGTTAAATATAAACACTTAAAAAAATAAAATCTTATCATTATATTAATTCTTCTAACTATACTTCCATCTCATTTTCTGGGAGGCAAGGATTACAAACTGTGTAATTAGACTCCTTTTTCATTTAATAGCCTGTTGTCAGCTGTGTCCTTAGTTACTCAAAAGCTACTTTATACTTAAGGTCAGACCCCAAGGCTGAAATATGAAGTACATTAACCCAGAAGTCAAAGGTCTTTGATAGTTTGAGTTCCACACAAAACTGACTATATAAAAGGAGTAGCTCACTGCCCAGAAAAAAAATAATCAACTTCCTACTCATTATAGCCCCATTTATCACATATTGCATGAAGATAAATACCTCCAACCGAATTAACTATCTATATCAAATTATAGTTTCTATATCCGTGATCCAACAATGCTGGACAAAGGGTAAGAGAGCAGGATAGAAAATGATGCTACTCAGCCATTCCCAATTCATATGAAATACAGAAAAGAAGTAACAAAGCATCAGTCCCACTAACACAAACAATACGCTTTAGACAAGGGGCAATATATTTCTTTTGGCTGAGCATGCTTGCCACCCATTTTTATCATTCAGTATTTTCACAAAGAAACCCATAAGATTCTATAGTTTAAAGCTAGAAGATACTTTACAGAACATCTCTAATCTCATTTTACAGATGAGTCAACAGGCCAAGAGAGATAAAGTGGCATGGTCAACACATGTGCAAGAATGTTTGTGGCAGTCCTTTCTGTAGTGGCTAGAAACTGGAAACTGAATGGATGCCCATCAATTGGAGAATGGCTGAATAAATTATGGTATATGAATGTTATGGAATATTATTGTTCTGTAAGAAACGACCAGCAGGATGATTTCAGAGAGGCCTGGAGAGACTTGCAGGAACTGATGCTGAGTGAAACGAGCAGAACCAGGAGATCATTATACACAGCAACAACAATATTACATGATGATCAATTCTGATGGACATGGCTCTCTGCAACAAAGAATTGTCTCAAACCAGTTCCAATTGTTCACTGAAGAAAACCATATACACCCAGAGAGAGAGATATGAAATATGGACCACAATGTAACATTTTCATGATCTCTACTGATGTTTGTTTGCATTGTGTTGCCTTTCTCTGATGTTCTTTTTTTTTCTTGTAGATAGGATTTTTCTTGCACAACTTGTCAAGTATTTCTACATTATTAACATGTAGTGGACTTCCTGCTATCTAGGGGAGGGGAGGGGACTGGGGGTAAAATTTGTAACGGAAAGCTTTGTAAAGTTCAATGCTGAGGAACTACCCATACATATGTTATACAAATAAAAAGCTTTAATAAAAATAAATTTTATATATATATATATATATAAAGCTTTTTATTTACAAAACATATGAGTGATTTTTCCACATTGACCTTTGCAAAAACTTTTTTTCCCAAGCTTTTCCCCTCCTTCCCCCCATTCCCCCACCCCTAGATGACAGATAATCTAATATATGCTAAATAGGATAAATTATATGACAAATATAATACATGTATATATATCTATACAGTTATCTTACTGCACAAGAAACATCAGATCTAGAAAGAGAAGAAGAAAAAACAACCTAAGAAGGAAAAAAAATGCATGGAAATATTTACAGAAAGCGTTAAAATGCTATGTTGTGGTTCACACAGTTCCCACAGGCCTCTCTCTCTCTGGATGTATATGACTATCTTCATTGCTGAACAACTGGTTTGAATCACATCTTGTTGAAGAGAACCATGTCCATCAAAATTGATCATCGTATAGTCTTGTTGCTGTGTATAATGATCTCCTGGTTCTGCTCGTTTCACTCAGCATCAGTTCCTGCAAGTCTCTCCAGGCCTCTCTGAAATCCTCCTGTTGGTCATTTCTTACAGAACAATAATATTCCATAACATTCATATACCATAATTTATTCAGACATTCTCCAATTGATGGGCATCCTTTCAATTTCCAGTTTCTTGCCACTACAAAAAGGGCTGCCACAAACATTTTAAAAATAAAAATTTTTTTTTAAAAAGTGGCATGGTCAAAGCCATACAGATAATTAATAGCAGAATTGACATTTGAATCTAGGGCTTCTTACTTCAATGCTTCCTTCACTGTATTAGGCCACATGCGGTAAAGAGATAATACCAAATGAGTAAATGGTACCAATGGTATAAATGGTACCAATGGTACCAATGATACAAATGGTACCAATATGAAAAATCATTGAGAATGCCCATTTCATCACCATTTTAATGTTCTTTTTCCAGTTGAAATATTCTTTCAGAAAAATAATACTAACAAATTTTACCAACTGATTTTTAAAAAAAGAAAAGAAAAGAAAACTGAAGCATCCAGGCAGATCCTGACACACAGCAGTCCTATTTACAGAGTCAAAGGATGGTACAGACTTTAATAACTAGAAGTAACCTTAGAAATTGGGTAATCCTGTTCTGAAAATTTATTTTGAGAATAGGGAAAAGATTGCTTGTTATATCAACCAGATTGCGTTACTCCAAATATACATAAACAGATTTATCTAAGAAACCATAAAGTAATGATTAATTCCTAAAATGAAAATGGGATCTAGTGAGAAAATATTTTTATTTTTCAGACTAACTCCTAACTGCCACTGCCTTCATAAAGACTGCTCCCCCTATTCCCATTGCCTGCTACTCTGAACTTTTATCTTTTCTCTGTTTAAGTGATTTACTAACTACATCACATACTTCTTAATTCTTGAAAATATTGCTTTACTTGTTCTTTAGTGTCATATGTGTGGCTTCTAGGCTATCTTGTTTACTATATCTGCATCCATACTGACTCTAGCAAGCTCAGCAAAGCATAACAGATGATTGAAAAATGTTTTGATATTGACTATGAAATTTACAAGATAAGCCAAAAAGAAAAAGGGAAAAAATAGCTTATATAAATAGAGATAATTAATGGAATTTGTTGTTATTGTTGCAACCTGTAAGTTCACTGTTGTACAGAAACTCCTTAGTTTGGAAACTTCCTCCCCCCAGTATATATCCTCCATCTGTCTGTAACTTGAGTCATAAAGAGGCACCTGGGAAACTGAGAGATTAATTGATTTGCCCAGGGTCACACAACTAATAAGAGTTTGAGGCAGGATTTAAATCCTGTTGCCTGACTCCTTTATTCAGTACAACATGATGTCTCTTAAAGGAAAAAAAATAACATTTCTTAACTGTAGAAGACCCATAGTTTACCATAATATCTTATATCTTACTGCAGATGTACTATAAACTCAGCCCAGAACTAAATAGAGAGGAGAGAACAAGGCTGGATCATATCTGGGAAATCGGAAGGTACTTTTGACAATCCCTGCTAATTGACATAAAAACCCATGTTTTTAACACCAATTCTTTTCCTTTGATGTTAACGGGAAGGAAGCACCTTTATCAATGATCACAGATTGGATTTTTGAAAAGGGGAAGGACACATCAGTGAATAAACAAATTTATCAGCACTATTTATGAGGATAAAATCAGGTAGAAAGGTCAACCCAGACACATACACGTGAGTCCTTTCCCTAACTATTTATAACTTGATGAAAGGGGGTAAAGGAGAGTAATTTCAAAAGAAGTCAAACAGAAGATTAACATGGGAAATAAGTATTTTCAAATCTCAAAGACCCACCAATGAGCACTAGCAGTTAATATTAACTAATACAAATGCTGAAGAAAATGATGAAAAATAGGAAAAACAAGTAAATATCACAGCTTTCATAACACTCTAGGGGAGAGCGAGTGGGGGGGAAGGAGAGAGGGAGAGGGAGAAAGGGAGAGAGGGAGGAAGAAAGAGGGGGAGGAAGAGAGAGAGAAGGAGAAGGAGAGGGAGAAGAAGAGGGGGAGAGAGAGAGAGAGGGAGAGGGAGAAGGAGAAGGAGAGGGAGAAGGAGAGAAAGTGGGAGTGGGAGTGGGAGAGGGAGAGGGAAAAACAAAGTGCACAGCAGAGAATTCCAAAGCATTTGACTTAAGATTTCCCCTCCAGCTAATAAAAACTAAAGCTGTAATGATCATACAACATTATCTAGTACTGGATGTTCAAAGATGAGAAAGCCAAAAATATTGAACCAATTTCTCTTGTGCAAAGAACTTTCCTGAAAAGATATGCATTGATGCTATTATTTCACTGGGAAAAAATAATCCCTACCAAACCTTTCCTGAGAGGGAATTATTTTTATAGACAGACAGTTGGTCTTGATATAATCCATCCCAAGGCAAAAACAATATGAAAACAGAAATTACATGTGAGGTGATGGAAATGGATTTTTAATATACATTATCTCATCACAGAATCAGAGTTGAGAGGATGAGGTTTTATAATCAGGATGAGATCCTTTTGAAACTACTCTCTCTTACCCCTTTTCCCTCAAGTTATAAATAGTACAGGGAAAGAACTCACCTGTATGTGTCTGATTTGACCTTTTTACTTTGTCCTTTAAAACAGGCAGAAAAGGAAATGCCATAGTTGTTCTTGAGGAGGTATTTATCAGTGTTTCACAGGTCTAAATCCTTCCTAATAACGAAGTAAAATATCCATTACTTCAGCTTAACTGAACCCCATCTTCCTGTCTTCAATAGGAATAGCCTCTCAACAGTTACTCTGAACTGCCACTGATAGAATTTCTCTATCATGGACAACCTTTTGCAGCTCATTTTTCATTAAGTAATTTATGTTTATGGATCCAGCCAGAGATTTTTTTTCCTTATTGGGGGGAAAAAGAAAACCAAATCTACTTCAAATATTTCAGATTTTGGAAATGATTAAGATTATCCTGTATCAGATTTTTAAAATAGCTAAGGGTCAAAAAAGATTCAAACTCTGGCATCCTTTTTGACTCAGTAGTTTAATCCCTACTCAGACAATCTTTTCAAAAATTCCAAATGAGTTTTCCCCTGTATGAATATATAATATGCATGTGAACCATGGAAGCTTTACAAAGTGGAAATCAAAAGAGATTTTTTTTGAAAGGTAGGCAGGGAAAGCAACCCAAAAAACACAGTAAAATGACTTTTGTCCAAATCAGCAAAGTTTGGATTAACCCTTATAAGTCCAACAGCTTTTAGCCAACAATTCACACCCACTGTTCTTTCAAAAAATTGCATTAGGACAGAAAACAACAGTGTCCCTGGCAGTTGCCATTGCTGATTGGAGCTGTTTTTCTGGCTTAGGCAGCAGGTCCAGGGTGGGATCTCTTCCCACCCCATGTACCCTGACCCTGAAACAAATGAATTGTACATCATCTCCTCAGCTGGTTCCCAATTTATATTTGAGCAAAAAAGAAGTTTCTCTTAAATCTGGATAGTTTCTTGACCATATGTTCATTTAGAAATAGTTGTTTTGTTTTTTTTTAACATGATAATGAAACAAGACATGAAAACATGTCTGTGGTAGCCCAATAACTCAATGGAAAAATTTTGTCCAGTGAGACTCAAAGTCAAAATGGGATTTCAACAAGACTTTATTCTGGTCCCAATAAGGATGTCCTGAAATGCCTCCCAAACCCAATGTTAAGAGGAGTAAAATCAAAACCCCCCATTACTATAGGTGAGAGGGAATATATGGTGCTCAAAAAGAAAACAACACTGATCTAGAAAAGGAGCAGAAGGGATGGGGGGGAGAGAAAGCACATAGCTGCCTTTGAGATGATTATTTTTCTTCAATTTTTTTTCCCTCTGCACAGCCAGGCATTGTTTGGCAGACTGTTCATCCCAGTATTTGCTTAGACATTCTGGCCCATCTGTAAATCTTTTTCCATCAGATAGTTTGTTCACACACATACTAGTATGTACCGGATTTACTCTGAGACTGATACCATGCAACACCAAGCAGGAAAGTTAAGAGGTAACTGCTTGCTTTATCAATTTCAATAAGGCATTTCCTAAAAATAGTTTCTTAATTTTTTAACTTGATGAACAAAATCAGGTTTTTAGCCTGGTTCCTCATTGCATATTTTAAGCTGATTTTCTGTTTATCAGTTAGAATTTAAAAAAAATAGGGGACAGCAAAGAGTGAAAAGAAGCATCTGCAGTCTCTGCATGCAGGAGGGTTGTTAAATTCTTGGCTCTTGCACAAGGGAACATAGTCAGAACAGAGGCCAAGATCTTCCAGGAAACTTAAGTTCAGTGTATACAGCATCAACGGCTAAGGCAGTAAACCAAAGTATGCACGGAGTTTGTCTACAATGTGTTAAATTTTAGCTGGAGTATGTCAAAATGAAATTTTAAGTTGTCACAGTCAGATGACTTAAATGCCATCAAATACATACTTGAGTTTCATGCTCTCATCAACAAAACCAAGAATTCACTAAAGTACAAATAAGTATAATCTGTCTACAAGAAATCTTCTTCTGACCCCATCAGATCACATCTCATAATAATGCAAACCTAATAAGTCACATTACCTATAACTCCACACATTATTTTTCCCCCAAGTCCCTGAATCTTTAATTGATGCCAACAGGAAGGACCCTCTCCATGACATCTGTCTACTATTTCAAATTTCCCTCAGTGAGAAACAAAAGCTAAGGAATTAACTCTCCATTTCTCCAGTCATGTGGACATACACAGAATACAATTCATATTCCATTTAATAGATAACCACAAAGAAACCAGAACACAGATTCTCCAAGCTTTGTGATTTATCATAAAAACACAGGTTATGTCCTGGGTTACTTTATTTCTATTTTTGTTAATGTTAGAAAAATTCTTAAAATGTGTTCTAGAAGGCAGAAAACAGAACAATGGCTCAGAAATTAAGCCTGATAGTAGGTCTTATAGTAACATCCCACCTTTGGCTCTTTTTACCTAAGAGACCTTCAACAAACCACTTAACATCTCAGAATCACAATTTGTTTCTTCATTTATAAAAACAGAAGGGTTGTTATTAGATGGCCTTTGGGGTTCCTTTCAGTTATAAATCCATGATCTCAGGAAAACTGTGGAGAAATTAGAGCAAAGCAAAGCTTCAAATCTTTGTCTTTGTGGTCCTATCTAATCATACCAAAGCAATGGATTTTTTCCCCACCTTAATAGATGCTAGTGTGCAATGCAAAGATGGCACTTGAGGAACCACAGAAACCTGGAATATTTTATCCAATAAGGGACTGGTATTGTAGAGCCACATGTACTCTATTCCTTGGTGCCCCTGTGAGTCTGACTGTTTCACACCAGCATGGCTTCTTTCAAAGCAGGCACTACCACAGCCATATTACTTTCATTTAACATCCTGTTGTCATTGGAGTACTTGAGCTTGTGACTTCTGTTTTCCTCTCATCCCACTTCATGCCTACTCCATTTTCACAGGCTTGATATTGATATTGTACTTGATATTCACTGGGCAGTGGCTACTTTTGTACTTTGTTTTGTCTGTATATAAATGCAGAGGACTGCGATATGTACAGCTAGAAGGGAACTTAGAAGAGTACAACCTCTTCATTGTACATCTAAGGAAATTGAGGTCCATAAACATTAAGTTACTTGCTTAAGATCACACAGAAAGTAGAAGCTGGATTCAAGACAGTTACTTGGACTCCAATAACCACATTCTTTTCACCACCCCACAAAGCTTCTATAATAATATTAATAATAATAAATGTGAATAGTAGTAGTAATGGTAACAGTAATAATAGTAAGAGTTAAGGATACACATACACACACTTATTTTTATCTTGAAAGCTTACAAAACACTTTACAAATATCACTATTTTTTTTTTTTTTGCTGAGGCAGATGGGGTTAAGTGACTTGCCCAGGATCACACAGACAGTAAATGGCTCAAGTCTTCTTGACTCCAGGTCCAGCGTTCTATCTACTCTATGTATTTGCCACTAAACCAAGAAACAAGGGGGAAAAAAGTTAGAAATCAGTTCTGTGCATATTTAAAAACAGAAGCCAAGGAAACACATCATTCATTTATTAAACAATTCTTGATAATCTCAGCTCTCAGCTATTTACCATCAATAGAAGACAAGTTGCAAATTATCTCTTTAGAGAGTGAAAGAAAGCTCTCATTGGCATTTCTGGAAATTGGGTCTGGGTACTAACTAACTTTAATGGAAAACAACCCCAATCTTCTCACTCAAGTTCCTACCTTATGTTGAGAAAATACCTAAATTCTTAAGCTTCTATATCTTGTGAAGAAAATGAAGGTAAAACTTTAACCTGATGATGAACATTTTTAAGTGTATAATTTAAAAAAAATTTTTTTTTGTAATTTAAGTCTATGAGATAACAGGAAAAGATAATGATAAATGTTGGAAGGGATATGAGAAAACTGGGGCATTAATGCCTTGTTGGTGGAGTTGTGAAATGATCCAACTATTCTGGAGAGCATTTTGGAAATTTGTCCAAAGGGCTGGAAACTATGCATACTCTTTGATCCAGTAGTATCACCACTGGGTCTGTATTCCAAAGACTCATAAAAGAGAGAAAAGGATCCACTTGCTCAAAACTGTTTGCAGCGGCTCTTTTTGTAGTGGCAAGGAATTGGAAATTGAATAAATGCCCATCAGTTGGGGAATGGCTATATAAGTTATGGTTTATGAATGGAATGAAATATTAGTGTTCTATAAGAAATAACGAGCAGGCTGATTTCAGAAAAGCTTGGAAAGACTTATGTGCACTGATACTGAGTGAAGTGAGTAGAACCAAAAGAACATTCTACCCGGTAACAGCAAAATCATTTGATGATCAACTGTGATGGTCTTGGCTCTTCTCAGCAATTCAGTGTTTCAAGACAATTCCAACAGACTCGGCATGGAAAATGCTATCCTCATCCAGAGAAAGAACTAAGAGACTGAATATGGATTGAAGCATAGATATTCCCTCTCCCCTTTTTTTGTTTGCTTTTTTCTTTCTCTTATTTTCTCTATTGGTTTGATTTTTCTTGTACAACATGACAAATAAGGAAATATGTTTAAAAGGATTGTACATGTATAACTTACATTAGGTTGCTTGCTATCTTGAAGGGGGGGAGGTAAAGGAGGGCGGGAGAAAAATTTGGAACACACAATCTTACAAAAATGAATGTTGGAAAATATCTTTATGTGTACTATTAAAGAAAAAAAATTAAGCTATCAGGTCAAAAATGTTTCAAAAGTCAATGAATCAGGGGCAGCTAGGTGACACAGTGGATAGAGCACCAGCCCTGAAGTCTGGAGGTCCTGAGTTCAAATTTGACCTCAGACACTTATCACTTCCTAGCTGTGTGACCCTGGGCAAGTCACTTAACCCCAACTGCCTCATCAAAAAAGAAAAAAAAAAGTCAATGAATCAGTGTTGCTATGTCTACTACCATTTTTCTTTCTGAAAAATGAGCAATGCAAAAGAGTGATATAATCTGACTATGACAGTAAAACTATCATGTGAAGAGTAAAGCAATTTGTGAAAACACAAGCCCAACTTTAGAAATGAATGTTACCAAATTATAATACAGATGTATTACATAGGATGGCCAACTAAAGAAATACTTCATAGTTACCATGAAAAACATAAATTTCTGCTAACCTAAGCAGTTAACTAAATTAATCATCCATTTGTGTTGTGACAATTCATCTTCAAACACAGTGAAGTTTTAAGTGATAAGGACTATGGGTCAGGATAGAAGAAGGGATAACATCATCTAAACTGTATGAGAAGTACACAAATAGCAATTAAATAAGTTGGCAAAAGAAATTTCTCGACAACAACAAAACTTGTAGATTCTACTCTGGATTAGTACACTATTACCCAAACCTCCTACACATTCTATTTATATCTGCAGTTTTGTACAATGAGAGCCAAGATACCAAATGATGCCCTTGGGACACCAGAAGATTCTCATTCATCAAATAAACATTGAATCATGTGCCCTCTGAATATGATTTAAGTAATGTTAGAAAGTAAGAAGACATTTCAAAACAATTTCTAACATTGTTGAAATTGGGAAAGATGGGGAGGTTGATTGGTTAATTTCCAATTCATTGGAAAATTCAATCAACCTGAACATCCCATTTTCCTAAGCATTCGGATTAAAAGAGGTTTTATTTTGATGAGAAGCCCACAATTATTTAGAAAACTATGCCTTTCCAGCCTGGTTTTCTAAATATATACAGCCCAGTCCTCTATGGCTGTTATAAAGGAGCTTCAAGACTACCCAAATGCTTCAGAAAGGTCAGACTCCCCAGTTGAGAAATGGTGAAAGGATATGATCAGGCAGTTTTCAGACAAAGAAATCAAATCTCTCTATACTCATATGAAAAAATATTCTAAATCACTATTGATTAGAGGAATGCAAATTAAAACAACTCAGATTTGTTAACATGAACTACTCACACCTATCAGACTCGCATGATAGAAAAGGAAAATGTTGGATGCTGGATGGGATGTGGAAAAACTAGGACACTAATGAGCTTCTAGTGGAGTTATGAACTGATCCAACCACTCTGGAGAACAATTTGCAACTATGCCCAAAGGGATATCAAACTGCCAGCAATACCATTGCTGAGTCAATCATCCCAAAGACATCCATAAAAAGGGAAAAGGACCTATTTGTACAAAAATACTTCTAGCACCTTTTTTTTGTGGTAGCTAAGAATTGAAAATAAAAGGCTATTCATCAACTGGGGAATGGTTAAACAAGCTGTGTTATAAGAAATGACAAGTAGGATGATTTCAGAAAAGTCTGGAAAGACTTACATGAACTGATGCGTAGTGAAGTAAGTAGAACCAGCAGAACATTGTTCACAATAACAGTAATACTGTTCAAGGAAGAATTGTGAATGGATTTAGCTATCCTTATCAATACAATGATCCAAGATAATCCCAATGAAAACTAATGATAAAGCATACTATCTTTCTCCAGAGAAATTAATGATATTGTTGGAATGTAGTCTGAAGCATGCTTTTTTTCATTTTCTTTCATTTTTTCCTTTTGTTCAATTCCTGTATAAAAATGACTAATATGGAAATGTTTCACATGATTGCACATAGATAACCTATATCTGATTGCTTACTGTCCTAGGGAGGGGGAAGGGGAGGGAAAGAAGGGATAGAATTTGGAATTCAAATTTTTAAATAAAAATGTTAAAAACTGGAAGAAGAGAAAGATAAAAAGGTCAGGCTTTGTTGCTCTGAATCATGAAAATTTTTCCTCTATTTACAATGACAGAGAAGAAAGGATATGTGGGGGGAGAAAGAGGAGGATAGTAGTGGTAAACAATTAAGTGTGACTGATTGAGTCAACAAGCATTTATTAAGGATATATGTGCAAGGCCCCGGGGACATACAGATAAAAAAGAAACAATCGCCTAAATCATAGAATTTATATTTTCACCACTCAGTTATACTACTCAGAGGCCCAGTGAATGGAGTGCCAAGACTGGAGTCAGGAAGATCTAAGTTCAAGTCCAACCTCAGACACTTAGACTCTTTGAGGGCAGATTTCCTTATTTATAGTTTTTTGGGTTTTTTTTTCCCAGTGTATAGCACATAACAGGCATCTAACAAATATTTATTGACTGACGTTCTTTTGAACACCAACAGGAACACAAGTAAATAAAACACAAAATATATGCAAAATAAATACAAGTGATTTTCAGACTGTGGAATTAATATTTAGAGGAATCAGTATAAGCTTCTAGTAGGAGAGAGCATTTGATTTGAATTTTGAAGGAAAACTGGTTGTACAAGACAGGAATGAATATAGCATATATCCCAGGGAGAAGGGAAGGGGCTGTGCAAAGGTACATAAGTGGGAGGTGGAATGTCATGCACAGGGACAAGCTAGTAGGCCAGTATGGCTGTGTGAGCAATAAGCTTGGAAAAGTGGGCTGAAGATAGATAATGAAATGTATTACAACTGTACCATTGACATTATTATTAGCATGGTACAGCTGAAGAATATCCTACAAGTTATTTTAATCTCACAACTGATTCTTTTTACAAAATCAAAAGACAGAAACAAAATGAAATATGACGCAGGAGGACCCTTACATGAGTCTCAGCATAATGACAAACCACTTGAGTTTGACATTATGACAGTGGTAACCATGGGGACCAGCACAATCCTTTTATATGTATTTATCCTGAGGGCTCCCAGACATCCAAGTACAATCCTCATGCTTTGAAACTGTACAATTACTAACATAGAGTTTGCCAATTATGCAAGAGAAACCTTCTTGCAATCTCTTTTTTTCTCTCCCTGGAATGTGTATTCTTCACAAGTGCAAGCATAGACACAACACACTAAGGTTTGACAGATCCCATTTCTTCTTCTAAAGGCATAACAATGCAACTTAAGACCTTGTAAACAGATGTCATACCAGAATTCTGTTGTCAAAACACATACACACAAGGCCAAAAAGGTGTGACCTTCTGAAATAAAACCATATTTTATACAAATCTACACTTACAAAATAGTAGGCAATCATTCATATTTGGGGAATCTTTGCTTTCCCTTCCTAATCCCCCCAAATTAACTACATAATACCTAATACACTATGTAAGGTGTAACTGTTCTAGAAGATAATTCTACCTATTGATTCTGTGAATAGATAGTAAAAATTTATTCATTTTAGCCTAAGTTATTATGAATAGATGAATCTCTCTCAAACTCCTTTTTTTAGATAGATGTGACATGGGCCATCAGACCCAATTCTTCCCCACATAAAGGTAACACCCAAAATCAACTATACTCTTTCTACTAGAAAATTGAGAAGAGGCTAGTTATGATTTGCTTGGTATTATTTGCTTGGTATATTAGCAAACTGAATTTGGGGTTAGGAAATATAGTTGAAATCCAAGCCTCAATGGGAATAATTCTATTGTACCATCTACCTAACCAAGTTGTGGTGAGTCTCTAAGTGAGATAATATGTAAATTGCTTGGCTAACCTTAAAGTATTATAAAATGCTATTTATAAAAATGTTAGCTGCTTGATATGATAAAATACAAAGTATGCTAAAAGTTTTCAGGCCATCTGATATAATTCAATTCAATAAACATTTATTAAGCATCTACTATGTGCACAGAGCATTAAGCTACTGAAGGAGACACAGGGAGCCTACAATCTGACAATAGCAGCTAGCTTTTATAGAGTGCCCACTACATTCCAGGCACAGTGCTTAGCACTTAACAGCTATCATCCCATTTAATCCTCAAAACAAATCTAGTAGGGGGATAAGAAGCAAACAGAGGCAATTATCACATACAATGTTATATAAGTGGATTAGTGAGTCAACAAGTTCATATGTATCTTAAGTCAGTATATCTCAAAGACCTAAGATGTGGTTTCAAATATAAGTTTAATCCTTTCAGGAGTGGAATAATGCAATTTTGTGAATATTTCTGCTTCGCCACCTATGAATTAATAATTCATGTTTACATAATTATATATTTATATATTTATATATTTATAACCAAGACTAACACCCTGGAGGGAAAGTTCTTGCTTGTCATGAGGGGACAAAAGAAGGAAGGAAGGTTTCTTTCCTATCTGTGACACATATCTTTGTGTCATAACATTGCACTCACCCACAGCATCCTTGTACAGACCCTATGAATGCAATTCTGAAAGGAAGCTAGGTCTGGGGTCGATGAGTATGTGTTAACCAACACATAACCAATACAAAAACTTACTCTGTGGCATTTCTTCTTGGTTATTTTTTTAAAGTACACAAAGCACTCAGAAAAGATTAGAGAAAGTTTCTCTCAATGACCACTAAAAATCTGATATACAGAAGCAGCTAACTATTTCCTCTTTAGCAAAGGCTGGATTTGAGGGGAAAGTAGAAAAGTGAGCACACATTGCTCCAAATAGGTAAGTAAATAAAACTAAGTAACTTACAAACCAAAATATGCTGTATTAGGGATGTGAAGCTAATGATCTTTACAAATTCAGTCCTTGGCTCTCTGACTTATATAGGCCTGGAGGCAGAAAGAGCATCAAATCTGGAATCAGAGGATGGGGGTTTGAATTAATTCTGGCTTTCAGCTTCTGTTTCTTACCTTAGGCAAGACTTAGAATCTCCAAGTCTATTTTCTTACCCTTATAATGAGCGCTTTGGACTCTAAAATCCATATTATATGGAAATTAGAAATTCTTGTTCTTGGGGTTTTGTGGGAAGATAAGCTGGTGGTGAGTAGTTGTGGTAGAAGTACAGGAAAGGGTCTATTCTTTTTTTTTTCTTTAAATTCCTTTTATTTTTTCATTTCTTGCTGTGAAATCATAGTTCATTATATTCATATACCAGTTTTTTAAGCCACTTTCCAATTAATGGGCAACTGTTTTGTTTCCAATTATTTGTTTTTGTTTTTTTTTAAATCATTTTTTTAAAAAAAATTTATTTGCATAACATATGTGTGGGTAATTCTTCAACAATAACCCTTACATAGCTTTCTGTTACAAATTTTTTCCCCCAACTCCCCACCCCTCCCCTAGATGGCAGGATATCCACTACATGTTAATTATGTTAAAATATTGGCAAATCGAATATATGTATACATATTTCCAAACTTATCATTGGTGTGCAAGAAAAATCTTGTCTACACAAACGATATATCAGATAAAGGAAACACAATGTAAGCAAACATCAATCAAGGAGTATGAGAATGTTATGTTGTGGTCCACATTTCACATCCCTCTCTCTGGGTGTATATGGCTTTCTTCAGTGAACAATTGGAGGTGGTTTGAAACATTTCATTGTTGAAGAGAGCCATGTCCATCAGAATTGATCATCATATAGTACTATTGTTGCCGTGTATAATGATCTCCTGGTTCTGCTCATTTCACTTAGCATCAGTTCATGTAAGTCTCTCCAGGCCTCTCTGAAATCATCTTGCTGGTCATTTCTTACAGAACAATAATATTCCATAATATTCATATACCATAATTTATTCAGCCATTCTCCAATTGAAGGGCATCTATTCAATTTCCAGTTTCTAGCCACTACAAAAAGGGCTGCCACAAACATTCTTGCACATGTGGGGCCTTTTCCTTCCTTTATGATTTCTTTGGGATATAAGCCCAATAGAAATGCTGCTGGGTCAAAGGGTATGCACAGTTTGATAACTTTTTGAGCATAGCTCCAAATTGTTCTCCAGAATGGCTGTATCCGTTCACAGTTCCACCAACAATGCATCAGTGTCCCAGCCCTCCCACATCCCCTCCAACATTCATCATTAACTTTTCCCGTCATTGTAGCCAATCTGACAGGTGTGTAGTGGTATCTCAGGGTTGTCTTGATTTGCATTTCTCTGATCAATAGTGATTTGGAGCACCTTTTCATATGACTATAAGGGTCTATTCTTTAGAGAGAACAGCTTAGGCACCCAGGAGAGAGCTCCCATGGCACTAGAATCCTCTGAGTAGGGAGAGGGGAGGAGTATGGTTCTGCTGTACAGTATAGGGAACCTGAAGTCTCTGAACCAATGTTATAGGAAGGATCATTCCTTGGACACTGTCATTCTGAGTCAAAGTTGCCAATGGTTCTTCTGGTGTGACTCCTACTGTTGGTTGTCCTAAATATTCAAGTAGCTGGAGAGAAAGTAGGAGGGGAGAGAGTCCCTGAACTTTGAATAACAAAAAGCACCCTGACTTTCCTTGGAAGGGGATGCTAGGATGAAGGAAAGTAATATATTTTAGCAGAGGAAAGGGGGAAAGAAACCTTATTTCTTGGCATATAATAATGAGGTGAGCATAGGGAGTATAAGAAGGAAAAATATTTTGCAGAGAAAATAAAAACACTGTCTTTCAGCTGCATTATAGGCTAATCACCTTGTATTTTGATGACTATTCTGGGAATATAAGCACAATTTAATTTTTTTCCCCTGTGGGAAAAGGTCCAAACAACTGACTTCCAAATGAACTTTTGTAACAACTAATTTTTAGTTTAAAACAACCTATATCACAATGCTTGGTAATTCTAGAATACCATTGCTCAGAAAAGCAAGAATTCTTTTCAATTGATATCACTAGTCTGAAACTGAAGTTAGAAAACATCCTTGATAAATGTCTAGATTTCAAAGGTTTCAGAGGCCATCGCACATCAATCTCTTTTTCTTTTTCCCCCATGATATTCCAAAGTAACTTAATTTTTTTTATTTTAATAGTATTTTATTTTTCCAAATGCATGTAAAGAGAGTTTTCTACATACATTTTTTTTCAAACTTTGTGTTCTAATTTTTTTTTATCTTTCTCCCTTCTCCCTTCCCTCCCCAAGACAGCAAGCAATCTAATACAGGTTAAATATGTGCTATCCTTGTAAAAATATTTCCATATTTGTCATGTTGTGCAAGAAAAATTGGACCAAAAGGAAAAAAATGAGAAAGAAAAAACAAACAAAAAGTTTAAAATACTATGCTTCAATTTACATTCAGTCTCCATAGTTCTCTTTCTGGATACAATTGGCATTTTCTATCCCAAGTTTATTGGAATTGCCTTGAATCACAGTACTGACGAGAAGAACCAACTCTATCACACTTGATTATCACATAACCTTTTTGTTACTGTGTAAAATGTTCTCCTAGTTAAGCTCATTTCACATGTATCAGTTCATATACCTGCTCATCATTTCTTATACAATAATATTCCATTACCCTCATATACCATAACTCATTCAGTCATTCTCCAACTGATGGACATCTACTCAGTTTCCAGCTCCTTGCCACTACAAGAAGGGCTGCCAAAAACATTTTTACACAAGTAGATTTTTTTTTCCCTCTTTTATGATCTCTTGGGGATATAGACCCAGTAGAGACACTGCTAGACCAAAAGGTATGCACAATTTTATTGCCTTTTGGCTGTAGTTCCAAGTTGCTCTCCAGAATGGATCAACCTCTTTTTCAATCCCCTTTTAAAAAGCTAGAACAAACAATCTTCTTTTCATCACTGAAACAGCGATAGCTGGGCCTGGAACAAAAGATCTGCATTGAAATTTGACTTCAGACACTTACTAGCTTTGGGACTCTGGGCAAGTTGCTTTGCCTCAGTTTTCTGTCCTGTAAAATGGAAATAAAAAAGATTGCTTGCTCTCTTGGGGTGGGGAGAGGGAGCAGAGAGGAAGGAAAATTTGGAACACAAGATTTTGCAAAGATGAATGTTGAAAATATCTTTGCATGTATTTAGAAAAATGAAATATCATTAAAATAATAATAGCAATGACCTCCCATGGCTGTTGTAAGAACCAAATGAGGTAATACATGTAAAGTGCCAGGACACAGTAGGTGCTATATAAATGCAAACATTAATATATTACTTTCATTATCATTGTTGTTGTTATTCACCTAACAGACTAAACAGCCCATGAGCACCTATGTATTTCTCTTTTACCAAACCATTAATACTTTTTCCTTCACATTTACACACTGCAACAAATGGTGAGAGATGTTTTTAAAATGCAAAAGAAATGATGAATAGGTTTGCAGCCACACTCTGGCCTTAAGTGAACATTTAGAGCCAGATTGCTAACCTGAGGTTTCTAAGGGAAATACCAACAAGACTCTTAGCCACACACTAATGTCCCTATGATAAGCCAAGATTTGAAGAAAAGGCTCAAGGAAACCACTTATGGAGTATTCTGGTCATCATGTTGAAAACTCTCTTTAAGTGGGAGCTTCTGATAGCAGAATTTAATTAATTTTGACTGAAACCAAATCTATAAAATAGGAATAACAAACAGTATTTATACTATCTATTTTACAATTGTTAAGGATCAAATATCCAACGTACTGATTTTTAAAAAAATTATTTGGATATGTAATGGGTGAGCCACCAATAGACAGAAATTTCTAAAAAGATGTAGGAGTTTTCAGGGACTCAATGTCAACAATATCATGTGATAAGATTTAAAAAAAATGTGTTTGGACTGCAATACAAGGGGCATGGTTTCCAGGAATAAGGGAGTAACATAGTGCTCTGCCCTCATCAGATTCCATCTTGAGTACTGTGTTTGGTTCTGGGCACTACTAATTAAAGAATGTCCAATAGAGAACAAGAGGATAATGGAAGATTGGGAATCCATGAGGAATAATTGAAGGAAATGGGCATGTTTAATTTGGAGAAGAGATGACTCAGGGAAGATGATCATTATCTTCAAAGATTGTATATACAGAAGTTCTGTATGATCCCAGATGTGAGAACCAGGAGTCAAAGTCAGAATTTTCAGAGAGGCAAATTTAGGCTTCAGAGCAAGAAAAATTTCCTAAAAACTCAAACTGACTAAAAATGAAATAGGCTACCTGAAAAGGCAGTGGATCCCTCCTCTTTTGAGGTCTTCAAGCAGAGGCTGGTCAATCACTCAGTAGCGTGTTTATAGTGACCTTAGGCAAGTCACTTTAAGCTTAGCATCAATTTCCTCATCTATAAAACTGGAGAATAATGGAGCCATGGTGGCGGAGATCAGACAGGATTCTCTGTAACCCCCTCTAACCTCCCCTCAAACCAACAAAATATGAAGCCTCTAGACTGA
>JAJPUD010004086.1:52844-115182 GCA_023553655.1 Myrmecobius fasciatus
AAAAAAAAAACTGGAGAATAATAATAGCACCTACTGCTTAGATGGGGGTGAGGAGGCAATGCACTTTGTAAATCTTTATTGGCTCTATAAATACAAGCTAGTAGGAATAATAAAAGCAACAATCACAGTAGTAGTAGGGTAGTAGAATTAGATAGTTGATGATGTCTCTACAAGTGCTGGGATTCTGTGAAATGTGTTTTAATAAAAGTTCGCAGAAAGTATTTAGTAATCTCAAAGAGCTAAATAAAAAACTGTCATCACATATCACACAATGAAGAGCTATACCTGATTCAAACAAGATTTTTGTCCACTGTGGAATATTTGTCTACAAAAATAGGAACCTGAGGCTTACACTTTTCATTTTTAACAGTGGCCATTTGTGGGTGTGTTTCCATTTTTTGAGAAGGAGAGAATGCTACTGATTAGTCATAACCGAATGGCTTGGAAAGAGAAATACATCATTTTATAAACATGCGTGTAGAGTTACATCCAGAGCTTGAGAGGAACTCTGGCAGGCTCTGTCCTAGACAGGGAGGGTCTCAGAGAACTCTCTATCTCTACAGCCGTAACTAAAGAGCAGCCCAATCCAGATGAAGTTGATTTCAGCAGATGGTGGCCTAGCCATTTTTAGCTTCAAAGTGTCACACCTAAAGATTATTGATATATGTTTGAAAAGGAGAATAGCACAAGTGGCCAGGGTTACAGGGAGGAGGGAAATTTAACTCAATTCCACAAACATTTGAATAAGTATTTATTATGTAAGGAAAGAAAACACCTTTCCATTCTTTCTTTCTCCATTGGTTAGATGCCCATTTCCAAATATCTATATCCTTAGAATGAACCTGTTTATTCATTCAATATGTTTTTGTGTCTCCTAAATAAGAGAATCAAGGCAGCTAGATGGTACAGTGGATAGAGAGCAGGGCCTAGAGTCAGGAAAACCTGAATTTAAATCCAGCTGTGTGATCCTGGGCAAGTCACTTAACTCTATCTCAGTTTCCTCATCTGTAAAAATGAGCTGGAGAAGGAAATGGCAAATTACTCCAGTATCTTTGCTTTTAAAAAAAAAAAAGGTCAAAAAGAGTCAGACTGAAATGACTTAGTAACAATAAGCAAGAGAATATTCTTAACCATTCACCCCAGCACCAATTTAATTGCTCTATGATATAGTCTAGTATAATAATCCCTTGTTCAATCTATTGGAAAGAGCACTGGTCTGAAGAGTCAGGAAGACATGACACAAATCTTGCCCTCGACACTTACAAACTATATAGCGCTGGTTACGTTACTTAACTTCTCAGTTTCAATTGTTTCATTTGTAAAACGGGGTTTAATAATGGCATCTACCTTATAGGGTTTCTCTAAGGAACAAATGTCATGATATTAAGTGCTATATAAATGCATGATGATGATTATAATTACTCAGACAGTCAAAATCAGCCTTGAGAGTCTGATCAACAAATATGCTTTGTTCTTAGATAAGCCCCAAAGGGAGGAAACTAAACTTTAGTTCCTCTTACAAAAGTCAAAAGCGTAATAGAAGAAAAAAAAAGTTTTTGCTCTATTTAAATAATTATGTGAAATGATACATATGTTCAGGCTTTGTGTCTTCTCGGAATTAAAATTTAATATTCATTTATTTGAAATATTTACCTGTCATTAACTATTTACACAGACATCTGGCAAAGAAAGGTAAGAGAAAGTTACTTTTGGACTCCTTAACAAGACTCCACTGTGTTTGGTGTTACTGAGGTCACTGGTACAAATCCACTGGGACAATTCTCATAGTGGTAGAAAGTTCACAGCAACTTAACTTAAAAGTTTTTATAAAGTTGATTGAGACAGTGTGATTTAAGAGCATTCTCCAAATGGCGAGAGTCATTTTGAAGAAGGTCACCTCAAGGCTAGCATGAAGGTTTTATTTATGGAACTAATACTAATTTTTTTCACTAGTCCAAAGAGAAAGATTCTAAAACAATTTTCTGAAAATAGGCAAAAAAGAAGACTTTTCTATCAAGTGAAAAATGCAGTAGAGATTTTGTACTAAGTGATCCATTTTATTGATGGATCTTTCTGGACTGAAGGTAAATTTTTATTTGAGGTCCTAATTATCTAGTTCAGAAAATTCCATCTATACATTTCTATATGATGAGAGAAAAAAAAAATCAGCGCCAAGTCCAGGTTTCTAACAGCTGCAATTCATTTCATGTGTCTTGAAAGAGGAACTATGGCACAGCAAAAAGATCAAGGCAGTTGCAATAAAGGGGCTTGGCTTTAAATCCTAGTTCCAATACTGATTGTGTGAGTACTAGCAAATTGCCTCAACATCCTAAGCGTCAATTTCCTTATCTGAAAAATGTGTCTGCACAGGTCTCAATGTCTATGAGAAAGTATTTTCTAAACTTAAAGTACAATGGGAAGTTTATTAGTTCCAGAGTCTCACAGAACCCAGATTCAAATCCTAATCTGTGTTACCAGGGGCAAGACACTTAACTTCCTTTGGGCCTTAGTTTGTCTCTCTGTAAAGTAGGAGGGTTAGACTAGATAGTCTCTGAGGTCCTTCCAACTCTGGATCTGTGCTACAATCCATGATACAAATTTTAAATGTGATGTATTTTTTTAGATAAAAGCAGGGACATTCAATTTGATTTCATCTACTATGGAAAAGAGAAGTGAAAATATAGAGATCATAAGTACTTTCAGTATTTATGTTTCCTTATAGCCACAAGACAGCAGGCAAAACATGTATGTGTATATATGTATGATGACAGATTTATATATATATATCTGTGTATATATATATATATATATATATATATATTAAAACACTTGTTGACACATACATAAGTCAACAAGCATCTTTCAATCACCTATATGTTATATACTTATGCTAACCTAGTTACAAAAAAAGGCAAGAGAGATCCAAACCCTAATGGAGATTCAAATTACAGATGTAAACAAGTTTGGTTTACATTAAAAACTATACAATTATGGTTTACCATTAAAGATGATAAACAACTAGGATTAAAAATTAAAGGTATTAGGAATTACATTAATAAGGTAAATTAAAGCTATTAAAGGGAAAGGCTTCTCATAGGAGGTGGTATTTTTAGTTGGAACTTCAAGAAAGCTAGGAAAACTACAAGGCAGGGCATTCCAGGAATGGAGCATATGCACATATACAGCATATCTAAACAAAGAGAATGATTAGACATATAATATTTAATATTTACATGTAAATGTAAGATGGGGCTTGTGCATACATCATAAAAGTACAACTGGTATGTGTATATATACTTTTAAAATAGCCCAACTACAGAGGTCCAAATTTTGTTCCAACCATAGTTCAAAAATGAGTCATCCAGTAAGAAAACACAGGCCTTCTATTCACAGTCTCTATGGTGGTCTCACTGGAAAATGAACAGTTCGTGCTAGGGTGGTGATAAGTTTTTTACTGCCCACATCTGGTTTCCGTGGAAGTCATGCCTACTGTAAAGAATGCTAGGTTACTGCTGGGGCCATTTAGCCCTTGGGTGCTTCGTTCTTAATGCAGACCTGGTCTATGTGATGTGTCCTGGTGTAGCTACTGTTTCTGCTGATTCTAACAAATGAGAAATAAAATAATAGGCAGGCAACTGTGGTCGAGGAGTTGCAGCAGTCAGTTTCTATTTGCTGTGCCAACAAATTTGAAGGCCTGGATCTTTCCATAAATTTGTGGCTATACTAATTCTTAGAATCCTCCTTGAGAGGAGAGACTAATTCAACTTTGTCATTATATTCCCCCATACTCACAGTGTCTGGCATACAGTAGGAATTTAACAGCTGCTTGCAGACTGATTAAGAAAATATATTCATGGGACCACTATATGAACCTGTCCTTCATCTAAATGAGTCCAATCAGTTCATATTATTTCTTCTTTCTATATTATCTGCATAACTTATTTAAAAAAAAGGAAAATTGGGGCTGGGTCAATGAACATTAAAATGGACTGAATCACAGAACCTCAGAGATGGATTGGATCTCTTACGTCATCTATATTCAGTTTGTATTAAATGATTTCCTGGCAACTAATCAGACTGACTATAAGGTTGGGTAACTTGGGTTATTGCCAAAAAATACTGTATGATCTATTTTAGTCTTATATTTAATGTCTAGGATTGAGTATGGAATCAACTTGGCTATGACTGGCTTTTAATGGCTTAAGTTCAGCCCCAAAATAATTAATAGCTCTTGATGAAATTTTTTTCTTTAAAGATCCAGCAATAGCTAGTTTTTCAAAAACAAAACTTCTGAGAGATGCTCATCCATCTCAATATTCCTGTTTAACATTTCTTTTGCCTTCTTAAGAATTATAAAAGAACATTAATCCATTAATTTCTTGCTTTTACAACAATTCTATATATTTTTAAATTTAACAGGCTGTTCATTGTTGGGTGACTTCATTCACTGTTTTTTCTGTTGATGGGTCTACCTGCCTCAAGTCTCCTCCATTCCAATTCAACCTACATTGGGTCACCAAAGAAACTTGCCAAAGCATACATCTAATCATATCATACCCTTTACTCAATAAACTTCAGTAGCTCCCTATGGCCTCCAGGATTAAACATAAAATTCTGTTTAGCATTCAAACTCCTTTAAAACCTATAACCCTTCTACCTTTCCAGTTTTCTTACACCTTACTTCCTGCAATACAGTTTTTGATCCAGTAACATCAGCTATTTTGCTGTTTCATAAACAAGACCCAATGTCTTTTGACTCTGGGGATCTTCTCTAGTTTTCCTCCATTCCTGGAATATTCTCCCTCCTCAGTTCTACCTATTGGCTTCCTTGAAGTCCCAATAAAATCCTTACTTCTATAGAAACTTTTTGAAATTTCTTAATTCTAGAGCCTTCTCTGTGTTAATTATTTCCTATTTATCCTGTATATAGTTTGTATATTTGTTTTTTTTTTGTTTACTAATTCCCCCATTAGATTGTGACTTCCTTGAAGGCCTTTTTGTAACCTTAGCACTGTGATGGCACATGGTAAGCAGTTAGTAAATACTGATTGACTTCTAGCTACAACTTTTTCCTTTAATCTAGCATGCCTATTCCAGATAAAGATTATGAAGAAAACTTTTTTCTTATGGGTTCCTTACTTAAACAGATATCCAAGTTGTCTGCAATAAAGGTGTCATTCTAAAAGAAAAACCAACCATAATAAATAGCTATGTCTAGAATACACAGGATGAAACATGAAAGATTAATTTCTTCAAACAGAATCTGCAAAATACTATCTCTTTATGTAGTTTTTTTCTCTTTATGGCCATTTATAGCAACAAGGAATAGTGAACAAGAGGCTTTGCTTTGGAGGTAAGAGAGACCTGAGTTAAAATTTTGCCTTTGTATGCTTACTTTTTTTTTTTTAACATGATCATGAGTAGTAAATGACAACCTTTTAAGTTTCAGTTTTTAAGTTTAAAGTTTTAAATAGGGATGATAATAATAGTTGCTAGAACCTCACAGGAGTAGTTGTGAAAATGAAATCAGAAGGCGCAAAGCATTTTGTAAACCTATAAACATTGTTTAAAGGTCAGCTATTAGTATTCTGAACAAGATAATTTAAATAATCTGTAATATTTAAATTAGTTTAAGATAACAGAATCTTAGAGGACCAAAGGACCTTGGAAGTAATCTAGCACAGTGTACTTACTTATTTCTACAATAAAAAGAAGACTCTGAGAGATTTGTCCAAGATCATTCAAGTAATATGTGGCAGAACCAAAATAATAGCACTTTCAGGTTCTTTCATCAATCTCACAACAATTC
Source organism: Myrmecobius fasciatus (assembly GCA_023553655.1). Lineage (NCBI taxonomy): Eukaryota > Metazoa > Chordata > Mammalia > Dasyuromorphia > Myrmecobiidae > Myrmecobius > Myrmecobius fasciatus. The sequence goes on from JAJPUD010004086.1 coordinate 58,654, forward strand.
TAGGAAATAGGTACTATTGTTATCCAATTTTAAAATTTTGTAAATTGAAGCAGAGATTGCCTTACTTAAGTTCAAACAGCTAGGCAATATCTGAACTCAAATGTTCCTGACTCTGGCTCTATCCACTGTATCACTACTTCTAACAGGTCTTATAATTCCCGAATCCAACATTTTAATTCCAATGTTTATTCTTCCACATATCGCATGGACCCAAGTTTCTTGATTTCTACTTTTGGATTCTCTCTGATGGACCATGTTTTCTAACAACATGTCAGATACTCTGATGATGACTAGTTATTATTGCTTGTACAAAGTCACTTCTTTGGGGGGAAAGATGAGGGAATACAGTTGTAATACAAGCAGCACAGTTCAGGAACCCTCAACTTTTATCTTATTAGTTTAGAAACTGAAGGAGTTGTGGTTAAATCCCCTTACTTTAGAAATGAAATCATAAATTCCAAAAGAGATGAAGAGACTTGTCCAAGATCACAAATTTCCAAGCACAGCTCAAAATAGATCTCAGAATTCAAGAGCAGATTCAGAATAAGCAGTGCTTTTTTTTTTTTTTTAAATTTCTGGAACCTCCCTAATTTTTATAATCTTACATGGAATCTCTAGGGAATATGCAGGTAAATAAAGCATTTTCTCTAATTTCACAGGTAAGAAAATTGATGCTAATGTTTTTGGGACATGGAAGCCAATGGCAGGTATTCTACCTCAGCTTCCTGTGTAGTTCTCATTTGTTTTTTTTTTCTCAACTGTAATGGAACAATAGCCCTTGGGATTAACTGGTCACCAATTACATCTAGGACAAATATATAATTAAAGAACACTTATGGAGTACTTAGAATATACAAGGTATTGTTGTCTTTCACTTCAATAGACCTTGGCAATTTAATTATTCATTAGCAGGCACCCCCAGGTGCTACAATCCAGAGAAAACTAATTAGACAAAGTGCTTAATCTACTGCTATATACCAAGTCAATCAATAAAGAATAATTCATGAAATGTCTACTACATATCCAGCACTATAATAAACACTTGAGATACAAATTCAGCCAATGAACTGATTGTGATGATGATGAACACTTATATACTGCTATAAGGCTTGCAGGGTGCTCTACAAATAAGATCTCATCAAATAATCCCTATGCACAAAGAGTTTACATGCAAATTGTAACAAGTACATATATAAGTGTGTATACATAGGATTGTTGAGGACCAGCTCTGAGGAGCACAGGCCTGAATCATAGTTAAATAGTTAAAAAAAATTTCTCAATTCCTTCTCCATTAATTAAAATATTTTATATTTAGAGCACAGCTCATCTTCTGCCAGGACTCAGGCTAGAAGCAATCCTCTCCAATGGAGTTAATGGGCTTTCTAAATAAAAGTAGAGTGGAAATTGAGTCTAGATTATTTGATAATTACCTTGCCTTCAAGGAAAAGGGTGGAGACCACTGACAGCAAATTACCTGTCACTATTTCAATTGGGTTTAAGTAAATTTTGGCCTAGGATTAAATTGAGGAGGGAAAGGATGAAGTAGAGAAGCTGAGGGGGGGAAGGAAGGGAGGAGGAGAACGTTCCAACTGTAAGAAGTTATACAAATGTTCCATGTTCCATGAAATTCAATATGAGCTTTTATTTTAGTCAGGATTTTCCAACAGAAGGGCATTGTCAGTATTTTGTATGGACGATTTTAGATTGTGCCTACATATGAAATATGAAATAGAGTTGAGTCAATCTCTCAGATAATTAGAGCCAAAATTAAACTGCTGGTCTCAATTGCCTGTATATGGCAGAACCAAAAGGTAGGTTTGTTTTGAACAAATCAGATAATTATCCATTTTCCACTTCCTTTTATGAATGTGTGTGTGTGTAAACTATTTTCTAACAACTGGAAGATTATAATTGGTGGATTGAATATTTAGAAGGAATTTCCCATTTGAAGGAATCTCCCTCAGCATCCCTTCTTCATAGCATATTAAGGTTGCCCCCCAAGAGGCCCTTATGAAAGCTACTCAAATTACTTCTCTCTCACATTAGGCTTAGCAAAGAAAAAGGATACACATTACACAGCTGGGGGAAAAGGAGAGGAGTAGGGGAAAGAGAGAGAGACTGAAGAAAAGAAAGACAGAGAGGAGGAGAGAGGAAGAGCGACAAATACACATATGGACTGATTCAGTGACCATGCCAAAGGATATACAGAGTAAGGAACCCCCTTAAAGTAACCACAGTAGAACCCCATCTCTATTTAGATATCTTCAGGATATGGAAATCATTTATTTTTATTGCTAGCAATTCAGAATGTACTACTCTAAGATGCCTGCCATATCAAAAGAAGATTTTTTATGCCAGAGGATAATTACAATGTACCTACTTAATAATGTCACACTATTATACTGTGCCTGAGCCAGACTAATGTGAGCGATAAAGTCATCACTTCCCATACTAATAACATAATGAAAATATATTCCTGATACAGTGCTATTCATTTAAATTTAAAAGGTTAATCATCTTCCTATCTTTTCTTTACTGCAGTTGCTTCAATTCTGTTTAATCCACTTCAGCTACAGAATGTTAACAAAGACACTTGCAGCTTGCTCTCCCTCCCCGATGTGAGATATTCTAACTAAATGCCCAGTGAATAAAGTAGCAGGGTTTCACAAAGATCACAACAGGTAGAAGTCCTAAATTAACCAAATAAGTGGGATTCCAATTGAGCTCATATAATAGGAGAGTATTACTTAAGGACTGAAGTGGGAGGATACAGGGTTAAGAGTTTCAAAATTCAACCACAACAAAACAAGAATTAATTCTACCTCTTCAGAGCACAAGGCTGCTGAGAGCTGGTCTCATTCCCTTTCCATTTCTATCCTACCAGTGGGATAGAAATCCCCACCTCCTCAAATTCAGCTGAAGGATTATACTGAGAGCTTATTCTTTTGCTTATTTTTGGTCCCTTGCTTATATTAGGCATCCTGCAGACAACTGCTGGACACAGGAAACTGAAGACCTTTCTGACTGAACTGGTACATAATTTAACTTTCTTTATGAAGACTAAATATATTTTACTTGATACACCCAAATCATTTTTTACTTCTAAGTACCTCCCAAAGAATCTGAACAAGCATACTTTGTTATTTGTTTTTAAGTAACATCATGGCTATTTTCAGAAAGAACCATGTCTCAAAGTATTTCCTCACTTTAAATTATTGTTTCCTTATTCTTTCAAAAGGTGCTGATGGTAGAATTAATGGCAAGCTCAGACAATGCTAAGAAAACTAATGTAGACTGGATCTACATTATTTCTTGTACAAATAATTCAGAGAAAAATCTTTCTGCTTCTATTTTCACAGCAAATTTCTAAAACTTTAAAACATTAAAACTAAAACACAATCAGTTGCATTGCTCTATATCTTTAGAAAAAAAAAGCAAAAGCATTCAATAGCTCAAAATATGGGAAAAATTCTTAATTCTTTTAAGCCAGCTTTTTTTTTAAACTACACACAATTTTTGAAAACCCCAGATGATTCCCACTTTTAAATGGATGGTTACTAATTTCTCTAAGTTTCAATTTATGTGATTAGACTAACAGGTTAGCTGAGCGGGCTCTTTATCCTTCACATAAACAACTAGAACAGATGATCACTGGTTCCTGGAATCAACTGTGATGATTAGCAATGGCTTGATTCTTACACAGTCAGCCAAACTCTAAACACTGTCTGGCATCAGCAATGCAAAAGGATTCAAAAACTTGAGTTTGACCACTTTGAAGTCTTCAGCCAAGGAAAGTTGAAGACAACCAATCACAAGGGATATTGCCAGCTCTCTGGTAACCTATACAGACTTTTCAGTTTTCTTTTTCTACTTTGTCTTAATCAAAGCAAGGGCAATACTTGTTTTAACTTCCCCTTTTCCCATTAAGGTAAGGAAAAAAGAGATGGTTTGGATAAGCATATTATTAAGCATAGCATTTGAAATCAGTTTTTAAAGACCCCAGAATAGATGTTGTTAACCTAAGATGTAGGACTAAATTATATAAGTTCCATGAAATTGAATAAGAAAAAAAATTCCATTTTTATTTAACTTAAATTCAGCATTTACTTCAATTATGAATGTAGGCAATAAAATATTATTCTGAGATGGGGGTCCACATACTTCAGATTGCCAAAAGGAATCCATGACACACAAAAAAGTTAAGAACCAATGACCAAGGGCAGCTAGATGGTGCAATGGATAGAGTGCTAGCCCTGAAGTCAGGAGGACCTGAGTTTAAATCCAGCCTCAGACACTTAATACTTCCAAGTTGTGTGACCCTGGACAAGTCACTTAATCCCAAATGCCTTAGGGGAAAAAAAACCAATAACCAAAATTAAAAGATTTATGTATATCAGCAGAAAAAAAATCTGTCCAACTTTTTTCTTACTTATTTCTTATTCTTATTTCCTAATTAATAAAACAATGATCATTTTAATCCTCTATTAAAGTCTCAAATACACAAATTGTGAAAGACATACAAGGCTGAGAAACCTCCAAGTATAGAAATGGTGATGGATTGTAGATCTGCCATTTAAGAAAAAGCTGAAGTTTTAAAAAGATCATCATGAAAAGATTGGCTATAAGGTACTCAATCTTTTAAGCCCTAGGAAATTTATAAAGACTTCTTTATTAAGACACAGAAGTGTTGGAAAAACGGAAAATTTATCTAAGAGATAATATAATAACAATCTGTAGAGTTTACATACTCTGTGAGAAATAGGTGTATATATCCCACTACATTATAAGTATTATTATCCCCTACCCTTTAATTTCTTAAATCACAAAATTAGTTAAGTATAAGGGCCAGAATCAAATGAAGACTCTGAATTCCAAAACCAAATGCCTTTTCAATACTACCTGAGATGAGTAACAAATTACACTAGATACAAATTAAGAAAGACACTGGTGGCTGAACCTTTCCTTTCCCAGAGTCAGAAAGATCCTTTTGTCACATACTGGCTGTAGGACTGCCAATGGGGCAGGTAATTTGATTTCTCAGTGCTCCAAATCACCCTATAAGACTATAAATTGTGAATCCATAGCTGATCTGAGAGTTCATTACTATACTAAAATTTCAAATCAAGGCCAAAAGATAAAATAAACCAGCACAAATTTTTTTAGAATAATTGAATTGTAGCATGGACAGGACATTAAAGACCTTATTCAAACCATTTATTTTATAGATAAGGGAATCAGTTTCAAAGAAATTAATTTACTTGCCCACAGTCACACAGTATAGCTGGGTGGTAGTCAAGCCCAAATCCTGATTTTATATTTGAGGCTTTTCCTACTATGTTCCCTACTGTATTTGAAAGCCAGGTGACTTGTATAACTTGTTGGAGATACCTGCTTCAGAGTTAGTGATCTTTTTGCTCCCTAGATGCCTTAAAGTGAAAGAATATCATAATTATTACATTATTCCTTTTCTCTTAAGCAGAAAAATTTCTAGAGGGAAAAGAAATATATAAATGTATTATTTATTTATATGTGCATGCATGTACATGTATGTATGCAGCACATGGGTATAGGATACACATGTACATGTGTATCTGCCAGACAAATATATACACATTTTTGCATATATGTGCATGAGTGTATGGGTGTATCTAGTTAAATACTAATGACACATGAGAACCTCAGTATTTACAAACTACTATACTTCAGAAGTTCTGTGATTTCTTTGGTGTCAACATGGACATCAGTGCTCCAAGGACTCTATGGCTATACAAAGTAAACTGGTTATCAGAATCATGATCCCATAAATACTACTGATGGTAATCTGAGATGCAGGATAGTCCTGGAGATTTGATAAAAGAAAAAGGAAGGGACTATGAAGCTCCATGTATAAACAGGTAAATAGTCAATGCTATATCTTCACCACAGACACTACAAAATGGACTGAAGGCTCTAGAAAAGAGGAAAAGGAAGAAAGGACAAAAAAAAATGCAACCACCAAGACATGAAAGTTGCAAGGAGATAAGACTCATACTGTCCTAATTATAAAAAGGAAATCTGGGTCAAGATGCTGACTTAACAATCATACTTGGCTCTCAGATAAGTGATTCATCTTCAAAGAACTTTACTAAGAATTAAATCCCTTAAGTGTAGTCCCTTTCTCTCTTCATGTTTGCAAATCTAGCACATCTGTGAAATTTAAATTTTGAGCCTACTGGCAGAAAAGGCACCTAATCTGAGGTTCAGTTTAGACTTTAGTACTCCATAAATTTCAACATTGTGTAAATATTAAACTCTGCTACTACCTCATTGTGAGATCCTGGATACTTCACTTGACCATTCTGGGCCTGTTTCCTCAGATAAATAAACTTCTTAATAAAGGTCCTGGAAGAACTGTTTTTACCTTGTATATGGAAAAACTAAGGCACTAAAATATTAAATAATTCTTCCAAAGACCATCACAAATAAGCTGTTATCAAAGATAGAATTAGAACACAGATATTCCCCTGAATACCAATCTCAAAATTGATTTCTTATATAATCAATTAATTTATTAAATTTAAGGATCAGGTCGAAGAGAAACATAGAATTGTAAATGTTAAGGCACTAAATAGCACTAATTTGACCAGCTGATGACAGGAAGTCCAGACAAGAAAGGACATTATCTCAGTGAATAATTTATTGGATCATAGATTTAGGGCTGTATGAGGGATTAAGAGCCATGTGGGAAGAAACGAAGTGGTACAGTGGAATGCCAGATTTAGAGTCAGGGAGGCCTGAGTTCAAATTCTATGCCAGACACTTATCCTGCTATCATGGGTAAGTCATTTAATCTCTTTTTGCCTAAGTCTCTTTATCTGTAAAATGGGACTAATAATAGAACCTAATACATTAAAAGACTCAACAGATAGAGTATCAAACCTGGAGTTCAAATCCAGCCTCAGAAACTTACTGTGTCACTCTGTTTGCCTTGTATCTGTAAAATGAGAAATAAATGTCAAAGTACTCCAGTATATTTGCCAAGAAAATCCAAATGGGGTCATGAAGAGTAGACACAACTAAAACAAATGAATAACAACAACCTCCTAGGGTTTTGGTAGAGATAAAATGGAATAATATTTGCTTTGCTATGTTCAAAGAGCTACATAAATGGCAGTGATGATAATAAAGAAGAAAATAAAGAAGAAGAATCTGAGGCTCAATAGAGTTAAATGATGTACTCAAGGTCATACAAACAATATATGGCAAAACAGACCCAGGTCTGTGACTCCAAAACTCTTTCCAAATCTTTACTGTGTCTCTGTAAAAGATCCTTTCTGCAGTTCCTTCCATTTACTTATCTTAACCATTTTACATATTACCTGATTTATTCATGTATTTCTACACTTTGTATTACCTTTCTCCTTTTTTTCTCCCTTTGAGAATCAGAAAAAATGGTATGTATCCCACATAATCCTCTCTTATCTTTGTGCTCACATTCTTTCCTCATAACCCCTTTTCTCAGTTTAGTAAGCAGTGATCTAGGGATAGAGAAGCAGTCTTGTTCTTCTCCTGAGCCTAAATCCTTAGTCTCAAACCTAAAATTCAAAAGCAAAGGAAAGGAAATCTTAAATGTAAACAATATTTGTCAACAATGCATAAAAGTTTGCTTTTCTTATTTATTAAAAAAGGTTTTCAAAAGTGGTTTGATTTTTTTTTTAAAGATTTGACTGTTAAAAGCTTAATTTTTTAAAATTCTAAGAAATATGTTTTAGGAATTGAAAGAATTATTCAATAGAGAAATATGACAACATTCATATCCCAATAAATTTGGCCATCAGTTTTTATATAGCTGTGGGGCAGCTAGGTGGCGCAGTGGATAGAACACCAGCCCTGAAGTCAGGAAGACCTGAGTTCAAATTTGGTCTCAGACACTTAACATTCCCTAGCTGTGTGACCCTGGGCAAGTCACTTAACCCCAATTGCCTTAGCAAAAAACAAAAACAAAAACAAAAAAAGTTTTTATATAGCTGAGTCAATCACTGTTCTTTTAGTAGAAGAAGAAATCACAAAGATTTGTGGAGGCAGAGCAGAAGCCTCATATTTACCAGCAAAAGGAGATGGATTTTAAAGAAGCTGGATGTCTTTTTTTTTTTCAGGCATCCTTCCCATAAATATGAGTCCTGGTGTGCAATGATTAATTAAGGTCATTAAGAAAGCAAGGAAGTACTTTCTTTTTACAAATTTAAAAAAAAAACACTATCACCATAAAAATTATTATACTGAAAATATTACAAAAATATGGTGAATATATATATTTTAAAAATGTGAAAGAAAACACCCACCAACTCACAGGCTTCTCATCTAACTGTCCATATATGGGGTTATTTTTAATAAGCTAACACTATTCTATTTTTATTTTTAGCATAAGCAAACTTGTAAAATTGTAAAGAAACAACTCCCTTTCTCTTTATTAACCCCATTTTCCTTATTTGTATAAGAAGGATAATGGTTGTTAAATGCTCTCTAAGAGGTCCAAAGTGACATCACTATATCAGAGTCAAGTTATGTATTGGGATGTGACTAATTTGATCAGACCAATAAAAGCTCAGAAAGTTCTGTCCCATAGTCACTCTGAACATTTGGGATGGATTCTCTAACTTTGAGCATCTCTTCTTCTGAGTACATTCAATTGTACTTTGCTCATAAAGCACAGCACCTGGAGGGCATGCCATGCTGGGCAGTCCTGTGTCACTGTCTCCCACATCATACAATTAATTTGTTTTACAAACCTCCTTCACAGGATTGTGTCAAGGATCAAATTAGACAGTGAATGTAAAACACTTCAAAAACTGAAAAGACCTACATAAAGTACTATCTCAGGTATGGGCTAGGGGGAAAAGCTTCTCTATCTCATGAGGTTATTACAAGAAACTATTAATATAATTGATAATAATGATAACACACATCCATACAAATATGGCTTATTACCATCATGAACACATTAAAATGGGTTACCACCTTCCACAAAAAGTAACTCGACTCCAGTAGCTTTTTCCATAGGGTGTGCCTTATGGTCAATCTTACATAATAGGTTTCCTCTCCAAGGCAATGAGAGCACAGATCAGTTAGAACCCCATTTATCTACACTCAGGGAGCAATACAAATCTGAAGTCCTAAGTGACCAACACTGGATGCAGGAATCTCTGTAGATATACCAGAAAGATTTGGCTTTTAATGAAAAGTCAGAATTCTTCAGAATGGCTAAAATGAAGATATCGCTGGTTAAATCAAAGTTATTGCTTCTCCGGGCTTCCTCATTTGAGAGTTAAATAAATCCCTGAGATGGTAATTAGGTTAAACAGTTTCATTAGGCCTGTTCAGAAACAAAGTGTGGCATGGAATGAGAATGAGTGTCTGGAGGATGTGTACAGGCTGACTCTTTTCCTTTCCTCCCCTATTACCTACTTCCTCTCCCCCTCCCCCAACTCTCCACACACACATACACACACACACACACACACACACACACACATCTTGCAAAAACTCTCAGGCAGCCCATTATCAAGATGACAAGCAGAATAAATCCTATACCAAGATCACTGTTGCCACCACCTCAGCTCCCAAGTCCTACTAAATAAAACATCTGCAGATAAGACACCACTGTCTAAAAGGATGGCATAGGGTTATAAAGATGTAGCATTAGCACCCATGCACATGAAACCAGAAAAGCTAATCATTTTCACAATAGAAACATTATCACAACAGTTCATTTCTGGAACACAGGGGCAAAGGGAGAAGACCAGAGAAGGGGGAGCGTATAAAGTAAATTCTCGGTATAAGCACACATGGTATTTATTAAGAGTGAAGGATCTATTTCCATCTATTCTGAGAAGTTTGTGTTTTATTTTGTTTTGTTTTTCCAAAAGAAGTGACCATCCATTAGAAAGTACAAATGTGCTAGTTATTCATGTAGAGAAATTTGTTGGCACTTCTGGTAAAAAAGACAGAAATATACACACATATCCAAAGCCTAACTTCTTAAGGAAAGGAGAGACTAAACAATATGATTCTGCCTAAGAGCAGCAGAGCAAAATGTAGTCCATCTCAGCTTTGCTTACAGAAATATGGGGCAAGGCCAAAAGTTTACTTAATGCACAGGGCTGGCTTCCTGAAGATATCCTCCTGCCTCACACAGTCCCTCAGGCTATGGCAAACCTTCTACATTTCTAGAGAAGGGAGGAGAAGCATAAATAATTATCTATACTCTAAAAGTGTCAGGGCAGAACACTGGGGGCACCTTGGGTGTTTTGTGGGCCTAGCAGCAGCGGGATGGCACCAACCAAAAACCATGTAGAGTTTTGTTATTATATTTCTCCCTGGAGCAAAGGCTTTGTATTTTTGCTGCATCTCAAAGGATGACTTTTTGACTCTGGCTCTGGGGGCAAGAAGAAAAAGCTATTTAGGATTTAGTCTCAGAACTGGAAGAAACTTGAGCAGTCATGCAGGTCAACACCTTCATTTGACAGATGAGAAAACCAAGATCCGGACAGATCAAATATGACTTGCATCAAATCACCTAGGCACTACACTGACAGAACCAAGATTCAGATATACATACCGGAATTCTGGCCACTGTGCTTTGGGATTCTCAAGGAGGCTCATGAATTAACTGCTAAAAATTAAGGCATCATAACTTATGTGAAATTTGTACTTAGAATCATAAAACTGCAAAGTTAGAAGGGACATTAGAAAGCATTAAATCCTATCTCTATTCATGAACACCTCCCCCCCCCCCCCGGTTACATTGTTGAAGAATAATTTTTGCTTAAAGATTTCCAGTGATAAAGAACCCGTTTATTCACTGAAGTGGCCCACATTCACCTTTTTTTTTTTTTTTGAAGGTAAGGGAAGAGAATACAGCTTTAATCATTATTAAAGTTTTTCCTTATATTGAGTGGGGGAAAAATACTTACCTATATTTTCTACCCCAGTGATTCTCATTCACCACCTTCACCACCACAACCACCACAGCTTCCACATCCTCCACATCCTAGCTCCACCCAGCCCAAGGAAAACAAATCCTAAAAGACAGATAATTCCTAAGTCCAGCACAAGTTGATACCCTAATCAACACAACTTGCATCTCTATCAAATGTCCTAAAACTTTTCTTCCTTTTGCAGATAGGTGCAAAGCACTGGGGCTTATATTCTGGAAAGAGTCTGCTGACATCACTCTTCCATGGAAATAGTCTAACTGCTCTAAAGAAATGCCCCAGGAAGGAAGCAATCCTGTTAACAACACTGAGATGCTGATACATCTGTTCCCAACCTACACCAACTGTTTAGCCTGGGGCAGACTGCTGCCAATGTCTGAGAATGATACTGGGGTCCAAGGTGGGACACCTAATAGTAACATATCCTCCTAGGCGCTGATGCAGGAAAGGAACCACAATATCAAAGCTGCAATTACTGGCAAAAAATCTTCAACTTGGTCTGTCAAACCAAGCCTTTTATTCCTATTTGATTTTGTTAGATAATAATAGTTGCTTTTACAAATCAATTTATTATTGTCCTTATACTTTAACATAGAATTCCTGCCAAATTCTATCTATTCAATTTGTGACCTCACTGAAAATCCACCTTATCCATGGAGTCTTCCCTGAAAATTCCTGAAGAAAACACCAAAATATAAATAACTGTCTCCATTTTTATTACAATACAATGTGCAGACAATGCAAAGATACATTAGAATTGCATTTCAATCATCATAACATTGTTTATTTTCTGTAGAAAGTTAGAAATTTACATTAGATTTATATACTATCATATTATTTTGTTTCATGTATTTTAACTTTTCAAAAGTCAAGGATCACACCATATATTTTTTTTCAACACTTTACAACTTTCTGATTGAAATATTCATGACAATGGTGTGGGCACAAATACAGTTGGTCCCCACAGAAAAATCAAAAAGTTTACTATGAAAGAGTTTAGAAGGCAATATAATTCTAGTATCATCTCTGTCACCAAAGTTTTGTGATCCTTGGCAAGTCCCTTTCCCTTTGTATTCCTTAGGAAATTGGACTATAATCTCCAAGGTTCTTTCCAACTCTTATTAAGTGTCCATGATTCTGAGATGTTTTGAAGACAATTCTTTCAATATAACTGCACTTGTTGGCATAATAATAATAACATTTATATAGCTCTTTAAGATTTACAAAGCACTTTACAAATATCTCATTTAATCCTCACAATCACCCTGAGAGAAAAATGCTCATTTTGCAGATTAGGAAACTGAGGCAGACAGTGGGTTATGTAACTTGCCCAAAGTCATTCAGGTTATATCTAAGACTGGATTTAAACTCAAGACTTTCTCACTATAGGTCCAGCACTCCACTGTATCTCTAAGCATCTTCTGACCCCAACCTGTTTTTACAGCTTTATCATACATTATTTCTTTTCTTGCACTCCCTGGCCTAATCAAATTAGCCCTCTCTGTTCTTCCAACATAGCCCCCCATGGCCTATTGTGTTGATTTTACAATAGTCATCCCTATACCAGAAAGAGATTCCTTCCTCACCTCTACCACAAGGAATTCTTTCAATTCCTTCAACACAGAATTCAAAAGTCATCTTCTACTCAGATAGCCCTGTCCCTCTAAATGCCAAAGTCCTTCTCCCTAAGCTTGTATTTGTTCTGTGTATGATTATTTTTAATACACACACACACACACACACACACACACACACACACACACACACATACAGGGTCATCTCCAGGCATCTTGATCTGTATCTTGCCACTGGACCCAGATAGCTCTAAAGGGGAAAGTGAGGCAGGTGACCTTGCACAGCCCTCCCTCACATCAAATTCACTTGCATTTCATGGCATCACCTCCTTGATGTCATGGTGCTCTTCAAGAATGAAGGACAAACAACAACAACAATCCCAAAAGTCTTAATGCAGCTTTAAACTTTAATAGCTTATTAATAGAGATGACCAATGAAAAAGTAAGAGGTTTTAATTTTTTTTAATTTTTATAAGGAAAATTACTAAATGGCATTCGTATGGAAATAGCATTTACCATCTTAAATTTTTATCATCCCAAGAGCAAAGGCATAAAAGTATGACTTCACTTCCACAGATATAAGAAGGTGAGATTTGAAGAGATCAACAAGGTAATGTTGGGGTGAGATCTTTCTCCAAGGAAAGAGAAACTACAATGCTTCTATTTAAGGATATTTGAAAACACCTGTCCTAATTACATCTCTTCAAGTTATGAAATTAACAGGCATGGCATCTCAAGACAGGCAGGACAGCAGCCCAGTCTTCTAAAGCTTAACAGTGTTCTCTTAGAGAACCATTAATCTTTTTTTATCACAAACACCAAATTGTGTTGGTTTTTTTTTTTTTAGTATTTCTAAAACAACAACAACAACAACAAAAGAAGCATTCTTTGATTATCAAGACAGGGAATCTATTGTGAAAAGGGTGTGGAAAACATGCCATAATTGGTGAAGGCTGCTCATTTTATTGTTGCTATGACATCATTAAGACTTGTTTGATTCTTTCTTTCTTTGTGCTTTTTAAGAAGTAATGTATCACACAAAAAATAGAACTTTAGTAATGCAAGCTTAAAATTGATTTTGTTGATGCTAATCCTCTTTCTTCTCACATCTCACAAATAGTATCAATTCTTTAATTTTCTCTTAAATTCTACTTCCTCCATGAAAACCTTGTGGGCCACTATAATCTATCTTTATCTCCACTTTCTCCAAACTTCTAAAGCAATTTTAGACTCCACCACACAATTTAGTAATGTATGGGCCTTCAATTGTGCTCCAGGTGTTTGATGCATGCTTGTATTATCTACAAGTATATTATAATATCCTTGAGAATCGGGAACATGAAATATTAATCTTGTATTTCCTTAAAGTATTTATCACATTGCTAGCCTCATGAAACATGTTCAATAAACACTCTTGAATTTAATTACTATCTCAACAGCTCCTGAGGTTGAGCATACAAAACTAAATTACTGATTTTTAGTTCTAGAACAAATCGCAGGTTGACATCCAGAGGAAATAAAAGCTAAACTGTAGTAATAATAAAACAAAGAATGCTCCCATTCTTTTCAGAATTTCATTCTGAGTCACATGATGGTTGTTAATAAAAAGAACAAGTGTATGAAACTAAAGAATTACTTTAATTATTAAAATTAATTTTATTTATTAATTAAAATTAAACATTTCATTATTAAAATCATACCTCTTTAAAGTATGGATTAATAGTAGCTAATTCATGCATAGAATAACATTCAGATCCTGTTGGTTCTGCATAATTCCTATATAATACAGCCTTAACCTTGGCTAAACAATTAGTCCTAGTAAAAAAAAATTATATATTTAATTGTTTTCTTGATATTGGCATCTTGCTAGTCATTACTATATAGAGTATCAACAAGTTGAATGAAGAAGGTGAAAGGTATTTTTAAATTGCCAAACACCTTAATCTCATGCTAGATCTTTCCCTTTGGACAACCAGAATAATTGCTTCTATAAAACTTGACTTTGTTTTGTTTAGTGGTTAAGTGTTAGAAGGAAACTCTGGTGCTTTCCAATTCACATGTGTTACCACGATGATTGCTTCTTACTTAGTAGAAACACCTGTTATCGTTAAGTTAGCCTATCTTCTGGTCCCAACTTCATACCTTTAATTATTTAAAACATATAGAAATTCTGTCACAACATAAACTAAAACTTCTCTCCTAATGGAAATACATGATTTGATCTGCCAATCTTCTCTAAAATGGTTTGGTAAAAGAATGAAAACTTTAAAATATGAAAAGAAAAAAACCCAAAAGTATTTTTCTCAAAAAGCCTTTTTTCTTACTATAATTTCATATTGATGTTATAAGATTGTTGCAAATGTGAAAAAAACAAAAGTAAATTTTCAAAAGTTCAGGCAGTTGGGGCCAAGCCCCCAAGGGGCCTAGAAAATAATGAAAAATAATAGTGACTTGATTCCAAGCTTAACAAGAGAAAAAATAAAAAATCATGGAGTAGTTATGAAAGGTTGCCTTCCAAAAACCGCTTTGGTTCAATGGGAATTCAGACTTTTTGGTATTTTTTGCATTCCAGTTGTCACAAAGAACTAGTAAAAAGGATCATGAGGAAATCTGAAAGTACAAAGTTCTTTCTGGAGGCGCCTAATAAACAATGGCCTTTATTTTCTGAAGTCTTCAAATCTTCCCAACAGAATTCCTACAATTCAGATCCTTTAAGTTGCAGGAAAAATTTAAAGAGAGACAAAAGATTGACAAACCTAGTATCTCAGAGATTTCACCTTCCAGATAGATGATATTCAGAGTCTAAACTATATAGATACTCTAAGAATCCAAACAGGATAAACAAGTTACAAGTTATCCCCTTTAACTTTATTTGTATATTAATTGCCAGTAGTTTGCTTTGTTTCATCTGTTTACATTTCTACCTAACTTCAGGAGGAGAAATGAAAATACTTTAAAGCTTTATACTTCATTCATTTAAAAAAAAAGATACTATCATACCACAATGATTGAGGTATGCTAAAGAATTCAAAGGAATTTTTCCATGTGATTTCTATCTTCATAGATGTTATGGTCCATAAAATAGACAAACATGAAAGATTAAGTCATTAAGGATGAAATAAGGACAAATGAATGACATACAATAAATAGATTTTTCTTTATCTAAGTGACTAATTTATTCAAATCGCTTCATTTGGTAGGCACTGGTATGTAAAGACAGGTAAATCATAGGTCTGGCTTGCAAGGAATTTATAATGTAAGAGACTGTTAGTTGAACACAAGAAGAGAAAATCACTAAGTACAAAATAGAGATGTTACAGAAAGTTTCTAAGAAGATCAGGGACCTAAACTAGGTCTTGAATAATGAATATGAATTTAATAGGTAGAGAGGAAGAAGGAAGCCATTCTAAAAAAAATTAACTGAGTAAAAGTATCAACATAGGCATGTTCACAACATGCTACAATGCCAATGAATATTGTACTCTAATAGTTAATAAGGATAGCTACCGCTTATACAATGTTTACACCCAGGCACTGTAGTGAGAATTTTACTATTATTATCTCATTTGATCCTCACAACAACCCTAAGACTTAGGTACTGTCCCCATTTGATAGATGGGAAAATAGCCCAGGGTCACACAACTATTAAGTGCTTGAAATTGGATGTGAACTCAGCATGTCCTGCCACCAGGTCCAGAACTCTATCTACTATCTAGCCATGGGTCTTCTCTCCCAAACTGAATTTTTTTTTTGGACTAGAAAAGAGGCCATTCTTTGCCTCATTTCTTACTTAGCCATAATCACGGAATGGGCATTGCCTCAGTCAAACAGACTTGGAAAAGACCTTAACTTAAAAAGGTCACGGTCTCTCCTTGCTTCGGGAGCCATCTCCAGTCATCTATATGTTGCCACCAAATTCAGATGGGTCTGGAAAAGAGAAAAAGGCTGGTGACTTTGCACAGCCTTTCTTCATGTAAATCTAATTTACTTGCAAATCATGCATCAGTTTCCTGATGTCATAGTCTTCTTCAAGGACAAAAGACAAACAATAAGAGCCACCTGTCTGTCTTTTAACCTAAACTAGTTAGAATGGAGAGTTTTTCTAAACAAATGAAAGACGAAGGTGGAAAAAGCAAAGGAATTTGAATTTTATCCACTAAAGGAATTTGAATAGGGAGGAACATAAAAATGGTGCTTTAAGAAAATTAATCTCTAGGAGTTATTTAGGATGCTACATAGAGTGGGAAGATGCTAGAGACAAGGAAATTAAGAAGTTCTTTGATCCCAATTTATAAGTAACCATATAGACTGCATATCCTCAAGACTTTCATGCTCCCTATGGTGTGACATTTCTAAACTAGAGCAAAGTTTAAGGGATCAAGACTTTATATGACAAAAGTCACTGTATACTAGCATTCTTTCCTCTCCTTCTGAACCCCACCATCCAAAATGGAATTTCCAAGGGAATTCTTAAGTGAAAAAGGAAGCATGTCTGACTCAATTAAAAAAAATGATTATACATATTAATGCAATCACTGCTGTTTACTTTGAAAAGGGAGGATGACAATACTATATAAACTATTTGAAAAAATAGGGAAAGAAGGTGTACTACCAAATTCTTTCTATGACACAGATATGGTGCTGATAGCTAAACCAGGTAGGGAGAAAACTGAGAAAGAAAACTATAGACCCATTTCCCTAATGAATATTGATGCAAAAATTTTAAAATAAGATTTTAGCAACAAGATTACAGAAAGTCATCCCCAGGATAATACATCATGACCAAGTAGGATTTATACCAAGAATGCAGAGCTGGTTCAATATTAGGAAAACTATTAGCATAATCAATTATATTAATAACCAAATTAATAAAAACCATATGATTATCTCCATAGATGCAAAAAAAGCCTTTGATAAAATCCAACACCCATTCCTATTAAAAACACTGGAGAGTATAGGAATAAATGGGCTTTTCCTTAAAATGATTAGTAGTATCTACTTAAAACCTTCAGCAAGCATCATATGTAATGGAGTCAAACTAGAACCATTCCCAATAAGATCAGGAGTGAAACAAGGCTGCCCACTGTCACCATTATTATTTAATATTGTCTTAGAAATGTTAGCTTTGGCAGTAAGAGAAGAAAAAGAGATTAAAGGAATTAGAGTAGGTAATGAGGAAACCAAATTATCACTCTTTGCAGATGACATGATGATATACGTAGAGAACCCTAAAGACTCAACTAAAAAACTACTAGAAACAATTCACAACTTTAGCAAAGTCGCAGGATACAAAATAAATCCACATAAATCATCAGCATTTTTATATATTACCAATAAAGTTCAGCAGCAAGAGATACAAAAAGAAATTCCATTCAAAATAACTGTTGATAGTATAAAATATTTGGGAATTTATCTGCCAAGGGATAGTCAGGAACTATATGAATTAAACTACAAAACACTTTCCACACAAATCAAATCAGACCTAGTCAATTGGAAAAACTTAAAATGCTCATGGGTAGGACGAGCGAATATAATAAAAATGACAATACTACCCAAACTAATTTACTTATTTAGTGCCATACCAATCAAACTCCCAAGAAATTATCTTACAGATCTAGAAAAAATAGTAGCAAAGTTTATTTGGAAAAACAAAAGGTCAAGAATTTCAAGGGGATTAATGAAAAAAAAAAAGGCTGACGATGGTGGACTTGCTGTACCAGATCTAAAACTATATTACAAAGCAGCGGTCATCAAAACCATTTGGTACTGGCTAAGAAATAGAGTAGTCGATCAGTGGAATAGGATAGAATCACAAGACAAACTAGGCAATAACTATAGCAATTTAGTCTTTGATAAACCCAAAGACCCCAGCTTTTGGGTAAGTATTCACTATTTGACAAAAACTTCTGGGAAAACTGGAAACTAGTGTGGAAGAAATTAGGGGACCCACATCTAACACCACATACCAAGATAAGATCTAAATGGGTTCATCATCTGGATATAAAGAGTGATACTATAAGTAAATTAGAGGAATGTAATATAGTTTACCTCTCAGACCTATGGAGATGGAATAAATTTATGTCCAAAGAAGAACTGGAACTCTTAATTGAAAACCAGATAGATAACTTTGACTATATTAAGTTAAAAAGTTTTTGTACAAACAAAATCAATGCAGACAAGATTAGGAGGGAAGCAATAAATTGGGAAATCATCTTTACATTTAAGGGTTCTGATAAAGGTCTCATCTCTAAAATATATAGAGAATTGTCTCATATCTATAAAAATTCAAGCCATTCTCCAATCAATAAATGGTCAAAGGATATGAAGAGACAATTTTCAGAGGATGATATTAAAACTATTTATAGTCATATGAAAAGGTGCTCCAAATCACTATTGATCAGAGAAATGCAAATCAAGACAACCCTGAGGTACCACTTCACACCTGTCAGATTGGCTAAAATGACAGGAAAAGTTAATGATGAATGTTGGAGGGGATGTGGGAGGGCTGGGACACTGATGCATTGTTGGTGGAGCTGTGAACGGATACAGCCATTCTGGAGAACAATTTGGAGGTATGCTCAAAAAGTTATCAAACTGTGCATACCCTTTGACCCAGCAGCATTTCTATTGGGCTTATATCCCAAAGAAATCATAAAGGAAGGAAAGGGCCCCACATGTGCAAGAATGTTTGGGGCAGCCCTTTTTGTAGTGGCTAGAAAATGGAAATTGAATAGATGCCCTTCAATTGGAGAATGGCTGAATAAATTATGGTATATGAATATTATGGAATATTATTGTTCTGTAAGAAATGACCAGCAAGATGATTTCAGAGAGGCTTGGAGAGACTTACATGAACTGATGCTGAGTGAAATGAGCAGAACCAGGAGATCATTATACATGGCAACAACAGTACTATATGATGATCAATTCTGATGGACATGGCTCTCTTCAACAATGAAATGTTTCAAACCACCTCCAATTGTTCACTGAAGAAAGCCATATACACCCAGAGAGAGGGATGTGAAATGTGGACCACAACATAACATTCTCATACTCCTTGATTGATGTTTGCTTACATTGTGTTTCCTTTATCTGATATATCATTTGTGTAGATAAGATTTTTCTTGCACAACAATGATAAGTTTGGAAATATGTATACATATATATTCGATTTGCCAATATTTTAACATAATTAACATGTAGTGGATATCCTGCCATCTAGGGGAGAGGTGGGGAGTTGGGGGGGGGGAAATTTGTAACAGAAAGCTATGTAAGGGTTATTGTTGAAGAATTACCCACACATATGTTATGCAAATAAAATAAAAAAAAAGAAAAGGGAGGGTGATCCCAAGAAGCAGTATCTGACCTAAGCTAGCATCAAAGGCAGTAACTCTAACATATTAAAACCAAGTCTGTATGTTAAAAAAAAAAAACCTCATCCAATAGTCAATTCACTACTTTTCACTTCATCTCCAAAAACAATAGAAATTACTCTTTATTTCAGTGTTTTCTCTATAACATCTTTCTGAGATTTCCATACATCTTCTTTCAAAAAATTAATTTAGCCTCTTTAGCTTCTGCCACAAGTTTTAGAAATCAATGTCCTAATATAAGTATAAATAACATCCTTCAATTAAAATGTCAACTTTTTGAAATCAATTCTTTCCTGTATATATTGCATAAGCATAGAACTTACAATGGATATGAGAAGTCAACTAGCACAGCATCTCCTCAAAAGTGAAGCATGAATCTCCTCTTTAATATCTCTGACATCTGGTCAATTAGTGCCTGCTTGCTCCAGTGAGTCCATCTTCTATTTTGCAACATCAATAACATTTGAATGTATATTTATCTAACTTTGTTTCAGCCCTTTCAGTGATGTGCTTTCTCTCATCCATAAAAGATGGGTTTCATCCCACTTCAGAGATTAAATTTAATATCTTCCAACTAGAATTTTGTTCTCTCCTTTGATTTCCTTGTTTGTCCTTTCTTTCCAGTCTTGCACTTCTCTTTTTTCCTTTTCTAGTCTTTTATTTAAAGATTGTTTCCCTTATGCCTTTCTTTTTGTCTTTTTAGAACCATATTTCCCTTTTAATTTTCCTTCTTGACATCCCTCCTCTATTTCAGTCAAAGCTGCTAATTTTTTTTTTTTTTTTTTTACAGATCATCAAGGTAGCTCTTTGTCACCAAGTCAGTCTTGTCCAGAAATTTTCCAAACAGAAGCAGAAACACCACAGAAAGGTCTGAGACTATCACAGTATCAAAGGGAAATAAGTTTTTATAAGGCTTCCCTGGAGAAGTAAAATACTCCAAGGGACAAAGCTGAAATTGAATGATCTACTATGGAGATTTCATTGTCAACAAGCTTTTTATAGGACATTCCAGTGGAGCAAATATTTCCATGCAAAGCCAAATTCATAGCCACACATGTGCTCAAAATTCATTTCTTCTTGAATGGAAGCTTTCCCCCTTCAATTCCTCATTTTTGTTTAAAAGATAGCAAGATTTTAACAGCAATTAATTTTCAAATGATATGCTCACACATTTCCCAAAAGACAGATGCTCTAAATTTCATGTGTGAAGATTTGCACCTAGATATCTCTGGGGAACTAACAATGAGACCTGATATATCTAAATTTAATACATGATACTAAGAGAAAAAAATAATAGAGACCTAGCACAATATACCATTTCACTGTTTAACTGACAATTTCATCTCAATTTCAAAACTGTCTTAAAATATACATTTTTAAATCCCTTATGATACAAAATTCAAACTAATTCAAATATCATGAAAGTAGTATTCTTTCAAGAAGTAGTAGCAATAGCACAAAGGCAATCACCATCCCACATTGAGATTGATCAGTTACCATAACATTTTTCCTGGCCCTTGGTCCCAAACTGGAGTCCTGAATTGTCTTAGAAAACCATGAAGTTCAACACACACAATTAATTCTGCTTTTGTTCTTAGGATTTTCCCCAAAAGGATCAAGGTTTGTCTGAAATTAATTATACTTATTATGAGGCAGCTGGCTTAGTGGATGGAGCAAAGATACTGGAGTTGGGAAGTTTCCAGTTCAAATGTGGCCTCAGATACTTACCTGCTTTGTGTCCTTGGTCAAGTAACTCAGTTTGCTTCAGCTGACTCAAACATAAAATGGCCCTGCTGTTGTAGGGCCTTTACTTTCTCCAACTATGCCATGATATGCCAGAGAAAAATGGTACTGGTTTTTTTCTTTTGTTTGTTTTTAAGTAAATATCATTCTCATTGAGTCTACTACAATTCTTCATGAGAAGGTATTTACTCTATAAGTCTTGTCAATTGATGCCAAAATAGTCAGTCACTTGCCTTATCCTCTCTCTTTTTTTAAGGTCAGTAACAACTTTCAATTAATCTTCATAATAAAAGATTTAAAAATATGGTTTTTTAAAGCCAGAATTCTCCCTTTCTTTGAGTTGCATATTTCAGCCCACATTCACACCCCTAACCTCTAAAGGAATATTGCTAATAAAGGAGTAAAACTGGACATAGTTGATTTTTAATTTATTTTATCTCCTCTTCTTACATTCTGACAGAAACAGAAAGCAATGAAATAGACAAAAATTTAGGCAGGGGGAGGGGAAAAGGAATTAAAACAAGAGCAATGGTAATCTCTGAACCTGATCCCTCCATAAGCAAGGGTTGACTGTATCTTTATAACCACCTAGCAACCTCCCTTTTCACAAAATTAATTCAGAAGAATCTGAATTTCAAGTTTGATTAAAAATTGTGAGGGGCATTTATTTCTTGGGGCAACAGGATAGCATAGTAGATAGAACACCAGGCTTGGAATCAGGAAGGTCTAAGTTCAAATTCAGTCTCATGTACTTATTAGCTGTATGACTGTGGGCAAGTCACTTTACCTGCTGACCTCCGTTTCTTCATCTATAAAATGGGCTGGAGATGGAAATGGCAAACCACTCCAGTATCTTTGCCAAGAAAACCACAAATGGGGTATTGAAGAGTCAGACATGCCTGAAATGACTTGAACAACAACATTTATTTCTTATTCAAACTCTAATTTAAAATTTCCAGTATATAGTTGGCACTATAGTAAATAAATTAGCTTTATAATTTTATGAACCTTCTTTCCAAGAAGCACACAATTTCTCAACTGTTGGCAAATGCTTATAGTAGGGTTGGGGGGCCAGAGTATGGGGGTGGTCAATTAGCTACAAAATGCTTTAAAGAAATGTCAGCATCTCCAAGGGGGATGGGGAGAAAAAGAGCCATTCGCTTTCTATAATAGTAAACACAACTTCTAACTATAATCTAGCCTGTAGTTAAGAGTTACTTCCTTACTTTCCCAGAAAAAAAAATCTTAACTGCCTACTCATTTCCCAAATGATTTGACTATACACTGCCAGAATACTCCCCAAGTAAGCTTTCCGGGGAAGGTGAGGACTGGCCACTGTGGTCATATTTCTTACATTACAAAAATGCCCTTATAATGAATTATTTATTTATTTTACTTGCAAATTCTTACAGCCCACATTTGTCTTTGCACAGAGGCCATGGCTCCCCACTCCCCCACTCAGTGGTCTGAACCCACCAGAATGTGGCAGGCCTTCACCCCTTCCAATGGTGAATCACAGGGCCAAACTTCCATGTGAGTGAAACACAGGCATGCTTTTGTTGTTCTGAAAAGCTACCAACAACAAATGAATACAAGGCCAGTCGCCTTTTTGTCCAGCTGTTTAAGGGAACCTCTCTAGGCTGAACATGGCTTGTGGTTGAAACTATCATCTGTTTGATCCAGTGAGTATTTTCCTCTTAATCCTCCCCCCCTATCCCAAAGCTCTATCTTTTCATTGGGGAAACGGGTAAGGAGGGATTGGAAAGTTTCCACAAAGAAAGTCTTTGGTCCTAGAAGTGTCCTATTCTCCACTATTGGTCACTGAAGTAACTGATTCTGTTTGGAATAAATAGAGAGGCATGGAGATGGGGGCGGCACCAGCAGCCTTGGATTCTACTTGGACAAGTATTTTTTTTAAAGTGGGATGAATAAGGCAGTTGTATAGAGTCTACAAAAAAACCTTTCAGCTCTATGAATCATAAAACAACTGTGAGGGGTTTGAACACAAACATACACACACAAAATATGCTGGACCAATGTTAAAAATCTGAAACAATACAGAAATACAGAAACTCAGAGTTATCTATTTCTAGCTTGAAATATATACGTGCTAATATATCAGCATATTTGCCAGAGCTCCTATAGTTGGAAACCCATTAGGACTTCTAAGGATAAGCCGTCAGATCTATTTATTAAAAATGCTGCCTATAGGTATCTCACATTTCTAACACTCTAGAAAGAGAAGGCCCTCCCTACCCAGTAGCATAATAAATATTCAAACTAACAGTTGTATTCATTTTTCTCCAATTATCCACTTTATATAAAATTTGTAATTCTATGCAATAAATATCAAATAAAATTCAATTGTGCAGATAGAGAAAGAGAGAGAATTTTGCTAACAGATATCCCAGGCAGAGATGCTTTGAATTTAAATATTCCTGGGCTCCAACCATGCTTGTCCAATATACCTGTATCTTTCCCTATCATATGAATATAACACTCATCGTTACCACTGATAGGATGGTTTTATGAAGTCCTTGAATCGGGCCCCACAAGCACTGGCCCAAGATTTTCATACCCCTCTTCTACTTAAAAAAACAAAACAAAACAAAAAAACCAACACTTTAACAATTCCCTCTAAATGCCTGCTAAATAAAGTATAAATACCCTATCTTGATATTCAAAGCAGAGTGCACAGCTCTGATCTATTTTTTTTTTTTTGGCATAGCATAATGCATAGTCAGTATCATAACCAGTTAGATCTGTGTTCAAATTCTGATTCTGATATATATTGGCTTTATTATTTTGAGCACGCCATTTAACTTTTTGATTCCCTAGGCAATTCTTTAAAATTCTAAATTGCACAGAAGATACTGACCTACATTGATAGAGCAAATTGTTTCATCAATAAAATAGCATATCTAGCCTTATGTCTTTCCCCTTCATCTCATATTATTCTTCATGTTCTCTGAGTTGTGGCCAAACTTGATTATTCACCTGATTCCATATTCCCATCCTGTTCTCTCCCATCCCTGATATACTATTTCCCAAGACTGGACTTAGTCTTCTCTTCTGATCTTATCTTCATCTTCAGAAGCTCTCTTTTTTAAAGTCCAATTTAAGGCTCAAGATTACATTCAATAAAGATTCCTCTGATGTCCTCAATTGAAAGTGATCTTTTTTTTTCCTCAAATTTTTCACAGCAATTTGCCTGGACCTCTCTTTTGTACTTATTCTCCCTGTCTCTCATTTATTTCTGTACATATAGTCTCCTCAGAAGGGAACTATCCCTTTGGACCCTATTCTAAAAACAAGGAGAGCATGGCTGCTGAAATAGAAATAATGGGAATAGGAACTTGAAGTGGACAAAAGCCAGACACAAGGTGTCACACATCTCAGATTTTTAGGAAAACAAATTTCAAAGAGTTCAAAGAAAGACTGGTTAGGATAGCAGGACCTCAGATTCTTCTGGAAGACTGAAAATATCATCCTTTTGCTTTCTTTTCTTTTCTTTCTTTTTCCCTTCCTTCCTTTCTTCCAAACTCCACAAACTACAGACGAGTAAACTAGACTTTTAGGACTACAAAATTCCTGCTGACTTTTTCCCATGCCTAAAATGATTTTCCCTTTTTTTCACCTCTATCTTCCTCTTAACTTGGCTTCCTTCAAAACTTATCTCAACCCATCTTCTGAGGGAGATCTTCACTGTAATATTACTTTTCATTTTCAACACTGTATATCTTGCCGGTACATAGTGATTTGCATACTGTTAGCTTCTTGAGAACAGAAGTGTGTTTTTTGACAGACTGACTGAAAAGGAAGCAACGATCACAGATCTAAAATGGCTCAAGAGAGGCCATGAAGACCATTTGAAGGAAATGGAGAGGTTCTACCTGGAGAAAAGAATTAGTACTAAGGAACCAATGATTGCTGTTTTCAAGTAGCTGAAGTGGATGAGGAATTAACTTTTTCTGCATCCACTTGAAAGGGCAAAACTAGACCCCAGAACAAGAACAAAGAGACAGATTTCAGCTTTTGATATGGAAAAACTTTGAAACAGGCTATCCAAAAGTGAAAGAAGCTAAAATAAAAAAATAGTAAGTTCCTCATCATAACCGGAAGACTTCAAATGATGGGAAGAACTATTTGCTGTAGTTGTTTTGCTTTTTATCTTCCTTTTCTATCTTTTTCCATTTTGTTTTCTTTTTCTTATTTTGTGTCTTTAATTTAAAAAGAAAAAGAAAAGTTGTACAGAAAGTCCCCCAGAAATGATGGATAGCTATCCTATGGAAGATTTATAAGAAAAGGCAGTAAAAAAAGGCCATATATATCCAGAGAGAGGCTTATGGGAACTGAATGCGGACCACAATGTAGCATTTTAATGCTTTCTGTGATGTTTGCTTGCATTTTTTCCTTCTTAGGTTTTTTTTTTTCTTTCTAGATTCGATTTTTCTTGTGCTGCAAGATAACTGTATAGATATGTATACATATATCGGATTTATCATATATTTTTAACATATTTAACATGTATTAGACTACCTGCCAACTAGGGAAGGTGGTGGGAAGAAGGGAAAAATTTGTAACAGAAAGTTTTGCAAAGACCAATGTTGAAAAATTACTCATATGTTCTGTAAATAAAAAGCTTTAATAACAAAAAATAAATCAATTACCCAGCCCAAAAAAAGAGAAAAGAAGAGAAAAGGAAAGAAAAAAAGACAAAAAAGAAAAGAAAAAACAGGAAGAAAATTTGGAGTCAGAGGACCAGAAGTCAGATACCCATCTCTGTCACCACCTCTTTGCATGACTTTGAGCAAATCATTTAACCTCTCTGAGTCTCAATTTCTTCATCATAGAATCAGGAAGATATAAAATGACTTTAAAGTCTCTTCTAGCTCTACATCTATGATCTTATTATCCAAGGAGCTGTACATAAAAATAAAATTAAAGAAACATAGATGGGTTGCTCTCTGCATTGCTGGGGAGAATATCTACCAAAATATCAAATCTCATTTTTTTAAAAAAAAGCGAGAAGCCATAGGTCCCCAAAATGTCACATAAACCTACTGAATCAGCACAAGCTGAGCCAAGGAAGTCACTCTCTAAGTAGGAACATTTAGTTGGCTCAACTGAAAATTTCCTCCCAGACAAAATAGACCTGGTCCATGCATTTTTAGCCAGAAGCAAATTGTGAGAAAGAAATTTTAAACTATTGAAAAAAGAAAGGTTAGCTGTGGAAACTTTGACTACTACCTTCCCTTCAAGGGAAAGAGCCATGCTGCTCTAGCCATAAAACAACAGATTATTTCAGGGGGGGGGGAAGTCATGGGGGAAAAAAAAAAGAAAGAAACTCTATACTGGTAATTAATTTTGCAGAAACCCATCAGAAGGAAAAAACTGAAAGTGGATTCTTTCCCATAGCCCAAAAGTAGAGAAAATGACATCCTTGCATACATTCAACTCCCCCCCCCCACTTCATGTAGCTACTGATTAAAGCTTGAAGGTCACAAATCTAAGGACTTACTAACAAATAAAGACCAAAGAGAAAGAGAACAGGAGGTCAAAAAAAAAAAAAAACTCTACATATATGTGGAATGTAAACTCTAATTCACCAATCCTTGATAGCTACTCAGAGGCACAGGGCACATGTGCTTCATTAGTTTTTCCAGCCTGGGAAACGCTGACATAGCCCTTGCTAGGTGAAGCTGATGCTGTTAGACGTGACAAGTGAATGCCAAGTTAACCAGAGAACATTATGGGTTTTCTTTTATAGATCTGGTCTTTTATTAATGCTTCAATTAGCAATTTTTTTCCTCTTAAAAGCTAAGGTACACAGCTAAAAATTCTCCCTTTTAAAAACATAACACAAATTCTTATTTTTCAGGCTATCAAAGGACAGTAGGTTAGAGATCCTCATCTGAGATACACACATTAACAACTTTGGGAAAGACTTACATAGCTTAGGAAAGCAGTTCAATTGTGAATATTTCATTATACTTCATCCAAGCTAGTTAAAATATCATAATGGGTACTGCCTTCATTCCAATATTGTTACTGGGGGAGAAAAACTATCAAAACACTCTAGGACCTACTATGTGCACATTACTATTTTATAAGCGTTCTTCACTTCTTAATAAATGTTGAATGAATAAATAGCCTACAGTTGTCTGAGGAAGCCAATTAAAACACTTCCCAAAAGCTTATAAGATGAAACCCAAGAAGTTTCACTTCATGCTTAGCCTATCAAACGAAGGTCAGTCAAAGAAGAGTTTATCAGAAAGTTCATGTGCCTTATCTTTGTGAATGGAATGGGGACAGACCAGATCCTGTGGCCAAGAAAATATTTCGGAAGGTATTGCCTTGGGAAGAATTTTCTTCCAGAGAAAATATCTTCCTGAGGATTAATTTATGTGTGTTTCTTTTTCCCCACACTGCTCAAAACTTCATTCAAAAAACAAAGATATCCTCTACATCCCTTGGTAAGATCTCTCCTACCCTCTCCCCCAGCCAGGTCCTACCAGGTGAGACCTTTGGTTTAACTTTCAAACAATTTCAATATACCATCTTAAAATGTCCATTAAAAGTAGAGATGAGAAAGCAAAAGCAATAGATATTTTACTTATATTTTTATTTATTTAGAAAAATTTATAATAAAATAAAATTTCCCTGAGATTTGTGGTTGGGAGTAGGACGCATTTCAATGACCTTACTGTCTCCAAAGAGAAAAGTTTAAGAATCCATCTATCAGAACAAAAACTCCAAGTTAAAGCAATTCATTATAGAGACAAGGAAGGCATATTATATGCCATATTATATATATTGTAAGACTTAAAGTGACCAGTGAAATTAGGTGGAATTGATAGGGCTTGTCCCATTTGGTACACATATTCAATCATTCAACAACTATTTATTGTTTCATGAGCCCAGAATTGTTTAGGTAGTGTGACAGATACAATACAAGTATATAAAATGAGATATTATTACATCCCAATAGAATTTAAGTTCCTTGAAGGCAGAGACCATATCATTTTATCTTTCTATTCCCCCTTAATAGAATGCCTCACACTTAATAAATGTGTGCTAAATTTAACTGAATGGTCTGTCCACAAAGAGTTCATATAATCTTAAGTGAGGAGACAGAACTAATATTAAATTGTCAGGTAATAAAATTATGTAGTCTAAGTGAAAAACAGAAAGAATTATAGTTTGAAGAAGATGGAAAATTTCATGAAAAGGGTGGAATTTGAAACAGATCTTATGGATAAATAGAATTTATAACAATCCAAACAGGAAGGAACAAATACCACAAGCAAATCACAGAGGTAGGTGGGTATAGCATGGGTATAGCAACTGGCAGTCTTACCAGAAGTTTCATAGATAGTTAAGAATTAGGCAATAGCAGAAAACATAAGCTAGATGACAAAAATGAAATCATGCTGTGAAGAATTTGGAAAACCTAACAGAAGAAAATGGGCTTTATGAGGAAGATAACAAGTTGCCACTGTAAGTTCTTAAACAAGGAAATGACATGATAAAAGTAACATTTTAGGAAGATAAACATGGCTGCAGTGATCAACTAGGAGATGGACATCGAGACCAGGAGATCATGAGGAAAAACAGGCAGTAATTGAGACAGTAGAAGATAAGGTTCCAGGCTTAAGCATTAAGAAAAATAAAGTAAATGTAAGAAATATTTCAAAGGAAGAAACAGTAAGACTTGATAATAGATGGAGAATTTTCAGGGAGAGGGATGACACTGGCTTCTAAATTATCCTGGGGTTCATTGTTCCTATGGAATCCATTTTGTCTATCTTTCTTTGTCATATGTGAATAATACACAATCCTTTTTGTTTCAGTAACTGAGGCAAAGATGAGCAGCACCCGCTCATGTGTTGAAATTCTTGTGCCCCTCAGAAGATCCTTGAAGAGTTTTCTTTACTCTGTACTTGCGAATCTCAATTAAACTGGGAAAATAAAATCTGTTTTTTCAAACTTGAACTAGCCCTACAAATCACTCAGGCTGTTCCACCAGGTGATCAGAATAAGAATAATATGATGGGTTTTCTTTTTAATTGAAAGTTTTTACCTAAAGAGGGAAAATATCTTATTTCAAGCTAAGCATTGTCAAGTGAGATAGATAACC
Organism: Myrmecobius fasciatus; assembly: GCA_023553655.1. Taxonomy (NCBI): domain Eukaryota; kingdom Metazoa; phylum Chordata; class Mammalia; order Dasyuromorphia; family Myrmecobiidae; genus Myrmecobius; species Myrmecobius fasciatus. The sequence goes on from JAJPUD010004086.1 coordinate 88,457, forward strand.
TTGGCAAAAGCAAGGAATACCTGCTTCCTGCATAGAAAGTTTTAAAAGAAAAAAAATGCTTTTCAAGTTATTTTTGTTGGGGCAAAAATTGGAAAATGAGTTGATGCCCATCAATTGAGGAATGGCTGAATAAGTTGAGGTATATGAAAGGAACAGAATACTTAATATTATATACATATATGCACATTATATTATATATATTATATATGAGTGAAACAAGCAGAACCAGGAATACATTGTACACAGTAATGGCTAGAATGTGCAATGAGCAACTATGAAAGACTTGGTTCTTCTCAGAGGTTCAGTGATCCAAAGCAATCCCAATAAACTTTGGAGGAAAACACCATCTGCATCCAGAGAGAACTATGGAGATTGAATGTAAATGAACACATGTCACATTCACTTTTTTTCTTTTTCTTGTTTGTTTTTTCTCTCTGATTTTCCCCTTTTGTTCTGATATTTCCCTCCCAACATGATTCATAAGGAAATGCGTTCTTTAAAAAATGTACATGTATAACCAGAAAAATAAAACAATATTAAAAAAATACTGCTCACCATTTTCTTTGATTAAAATTCCATTTTTTTTGATTCTTTGATTAAAATTCTCATTTCACAGAAATGAGAGTGAATTGATCAGAGAAATGCAAATTAAGACAACTCTGAGGTACCACTACACATCTATCAAATTGGCTAAAATGACAGGAGAAGATAATGACGAATGTTGGAGGGGATGTGGGAAAACTGGGACACTGATACATTGTTGATGGAACTGTGAATAGCTCCAGCCATTCTGGAGAGCAATTTGGAACTATGCTCAAAAAGTTATCAAACTGTGCATACCCTTTGACCCAGCAGTGTTTCTACTGGGCCTATATCCCAAAGAGATTTTAAAGGAAGGAAAGGGACCCACATGTGCAAGAATGTTTGTGGCAGGTATTTGGGGCAGCTAGGTGTCACAGTGGATAGAGCACCAGCCCTGAAGTCAGGAGGACCCGAGTTCAAATCTGGTCTCAGACACTTAACACTTTCTAGCTGTGTAACCCTGGGCAAGTCACTTAACCTCAGTTGCCTCAGCAAAAAAGCAAAAAAAAAAATGTTTGTGGCAGCCCTCTTTGTAGTGGCTAGAAACTGGAAACTGAATGGATGCCCAACAATTGGAGAGTGGCTGAATAAATTATGGTATATGAATGTTACGGAATATTATTGTTCTGTGAGAAACGACCAGCAGGATGATTTCAGAGAGGCCTGGAGAGACTTGCATGGACTGATGCTGAGTGAAATCAGCAGAACCAGGAGAGCATTATACATAGCAACAACAAGACTATATGATGATCAATTCTGATGGACGTGGTTCTCTTCAACAAAGAAATGTTCCAAACCAGTTTCAGTTGTTTATTGAAGAAAGCCATATACACCCTGAGAGAGGGATATGAAATGTGGACCACAACATAACATTTTCATGCTCTCTATTGATGTTTGTTTGCATTATGTTTCCCTTCTCAGATTTTTTTTTCTTGTAGATCCGACTTTTCTTGCACAGCAAAATAACTGTAAAAATGTGTATACACATATTCGATTTGTCAAGTATTTTAACATAATTAACATGTAGTGGACTTGCTGCCATCTAGAGGAGGGGTGGGGAGTAGGGGGGAAAAATTTGTAACAGAAAGCTTTGTAAGGGTCACTGTGGAAGGATTACCCATATATATGTTTTGAAAATAAAAAGCTTTAATTAAAAAAATAAATAAAATTAAAAAAAAAGAAATGAGTGATAGTTTAGTTCAAATGGGAAGTACATGGTTCAGGGAAATAGGGGACCTGGGTTTTTAATTAATCAATGAATGAATGATCCTTTGGGTTTCATTTCAGATTCTGTCATAACCTCATTGTAAGACCTTAGGTAAGTCACTTCACTTAATCCCTGGGGCCTCACTTTTTTCATTTGTAAATGAAGTGGTTTGATTTAGATAATCTATTTCTAACAGATTATTATCATTAATGTGACCAATATTTTCTAAAGGCTTAGGGAGGAATAAGCTGCAGGACCTTAAGTGAGGTATTTCACCTTCCTGTCTCAGTTGCTTCATCTTTAAAATAAAGGACTTGAACTAGGAAATCTCAGCCCTTTTCCAGCTCTAAATTCTCTGTATTTAAATGATTGGCACCTTTTTCCAATTTTTTTAAGTTGCCTTAAGTCACCAGAGAAGCAAAAATAATTTTCCATTTGAATGCCAGTTACTAAGAACTTCACCAATATTCACCTGATGCTTTAGAAACAAATTTTCCTAGGAAACTTGTAGCTCTGTGTTTTTCATCAAAGAAGCATTTGTGATTGTGAAAATGAATCATTTTTATTCTTGTCTTACCAGTTAATGCCAGCTAAAATAATGTTACTTCGTTTTTTAAAATGAGGTAAAAACTAGTCAATATTTATTTTAGCACTGGTGCATCTTGTGATTTCATGGTATAACTATAGTTGTAGAAATTTCTTCACCAATACAGATTATTCCTAATGGCAAGCGAGCTGTGGTTTGAGGCAGTGAGATGTGAAGTGACTTATTCACACTCATATGGAGAGCATATCTGAGATGCATCTATTCTGGTAATAAAGAATAAAGCAGACATAAGGAGAGGATTGTCCTTAGAGTAGAAAGATCTGGCTTGAAGGCATAGCTATATCCTTGACCCAAGGGAACTAGAAATACACATATGCAAGGCATATATTCCAATATCCTTTGGGGCTGCTTAATGAGTTAGATTATATCCTGAAACTAAAGTCCAAAAAAGAAAAAAAAATTAAACATAATCTGCTCAAAGCTAGACTCAATCCCAAGTGATATCAAAGATGGATTACAAAATCAATGCTTTACCTGTACCACAAATTGCCTTGGTCAGTTTTAAGGGGTAAATGTGGGTTTTGGGAAAAAACAATCTGAAACAGACCTTAACAGTTAAGGATCTAATGGCATTATGTCTGTCATTTTGAAGCAAATCCATGGATGGGCTGGCCATTCATGGCTCCAATAACTAGCTTGCAAGATAAAAAACATCTGAACATTTAAATCTAAACAGAGAATATCTTCTATAGCGTCTGGTATATATATATACAAATATATATATATATATGCATATATATATATATATATTAGGCTACTGAAGCTTACAGTCATTAATGGCAAAATTCATATGGCATTGAAAAATGGAGAAATAGGCTAGGGGAATGTGTGGTCTTGGGTCCTTGAGACTGTACACTTTAACCACATCTTTGTAGCTGACTCAGATTAAAAGAGAAGACATCAAAACCTATAGGCTTATGAAAGGCCAGGTTATCCTCTACTAACCTGAGTTTAATTTGAATAGCGCTGACCCTAAAGACAACCATAAGAAAGGCAAAAAAAATTTTCCATTTCTTCTCACTTCCTTTTTTTAAGATGTTCTTCACTTCCTCATCAGTGAACAATTTCATTATGTCATATTACAAAGAAAGGGAATTTAGCAATCACTAATACCTTAGGTCAAGTTTTAACACAGTTTAATATTGGGAAGCAGTGTGGCTAAATGGAAAAAGCTCTGGAGTCAGAGGGATCTGGGTTCAAATCCTGTCTTTGATGCTTTCTGCCTTGGGCACTTCACACTTGACCATTTTAGATATTAGTTCTCTCATCTGTTAAAGAAGGGAGTTGATCTAGATGGTATCTAAAGTATCTTCTAGCTCCAAATCTATAATGTTATGAATTTATGTTTACTTTCCCAGAAATATTTCAATTTTCAAAGATCATTGAGGAAAGATACCCAATAGAACAGAGCTATATGTATGGAAATTCAGACAGCAATGACATGGCAGATATCATTAGGCAAAAAGCTGTCTAATGTGAGATAACCAGATAATCTTCCTTTTAGTAAAGCTGGCTTTGAACTGGAGGGAAAAAAAAAACCTGATTAAGTGATAAAATACTTTAAAGAAAATACATTAATTATTTCCCTAAGTATGGGCTCAAGGACAATAATATCCAAAATAATATTTAAATTAAAACTCTATTAAGTCACACCTAGCAAGTACCATACCACTTATGAGGGGAAAAAAAAACACAAAATAAGGTAAAGTTTCCTTCCTTCCCATCTGTCCTCCTTATTTTCAAGCATCACACGCTCATAATTTGGGTCTTACTCAGCAAAGCCAGATGTCCTCATGGCCCTTGGACAGCCTGAAGGGGTCCAAAAGGGCAACTCCCTGCTGTTAAACAATGAAGGGGTTGAGATGACACAAGAAGGGTTCTTTCACTCATTTGAAGATAACAGTAGTTTAGCTGACTCCTAATACACATGTCTGTCAATAGAAGGAAAGATGCACAAATGTACATCACATAGAATTTTTCTGACAGATGTGACTCCTGGTCCTGACTGCTCTTCCTGGATGAACCTCACAAACTCACTTTTGTGTCACAAACACCTTTTAAATAGAAGAGCCCAACAACTAAAGAATCTTCTTCAGGGAATTTGATTCTAAGGGTCTACAAATTTGTTAATAGTTGAAACATGAACCTGCTTAATTCTACGGAGTTCAATAGCTCTGTGTAAGGGGCTTAGTTCCTTTATCATAGAATCAGCTACTAAAATAAGAATAACGTCCACCTACTACACAGATGTCTGAGTGAACTGATTCCTGTGTACCCAGAACTTATGAAAATCCTTTGATGAAGAGGATTTATTATTAGGACAATTATTTTAAAACAAAGAGCTTGGTTTTCTTCTAGAAATTAAAAAATTCTACCAGATAGATAATTTTGATTATATTAAGTCGAAAAGTTTTTGTAAAATATAGATTGCCCAGATTTACAGAAGAGGAAATAAATTATTTTAATAGTCCCATTTTAGAAAAAGAAAGAGAACAAGTCATTAATCAACTCCCTAAGAAAAAATCCCCAGGACCAGGTGGATTTACATGTGAATTCTACCAAACATTTAAAGAACAATTAACTCCAATACTATATAAACTATTTGAAAAAATAGGGAATGAAGGGCTCCTACCAAATTCCTTTTATGACACAGACATGGTACTGATACCTAAACCAAGTAGAACAAAAACAGAGAAAGAAGATTATAGACCAAACTCCCTAATGAATATTGATGCAAAAATCTTAAATAAAATATTAGCAAAGAGATTACAGAAAATCATCCCCAGAATAATACACCATGACCAAGTAGGATTTATGCCAGGAATGCAGGGATGGTTCAATATTAGGAAAACCATTGGCATAATTGACTATATCAATAACCAAATTAACAAAAACATTATCTCAATAGATGCAGAAAAAGCATTTGATAAAATCCAACATCCATTCCTATTAAAAACACTAGAGAGTATAGGAATTAATGGACTTTTCCTTAAAATAGTCAGTAGCAGGAGGTAAAGGGACCCACATGTTCAAGAATGTTTGTGGCAGCCCTTTTTGTAGTGGCAAGAAACTGGAAATTGAAAGGATGCCCATCAATTGGAGAGTGGCTGAATAAATTATGGTATATGAATGTCATGGAATATTATTGTTCTGTAAGAAACGACCAGCAGGACGATTTCAGAGAGGTCTGGAGAGACTTGCATGGACTGATGCTGAGTGAAATGAGCAGAACCAGGAGATCATTGTACACGGCACAACAAGACTGTATGATGGACATGGCTCTCTTGGCAATCTGAAGAAGATAGGGATTGGAACAACTACTATGAAGGTTACTAAGCAATTACTCTTGCCTTCAGAGTATGCACCATAAAACATGTCATAAGTTAACCATATGCAATATAGAATGTGATTAAAACTCATAAGAAAGGTATAAAGTTAAGAAAAAGAAGTATCTAGAAAATGGGGAAAGGTCTCATTGGAAGTAGCATTGATGCTGGGCCTTAAAGGAGTATTTTAGGCATCAGAGATTGGAGGGGGTGGAGGTAAAATATAAGACAAAGGAGAAAAATGTAAACAACAGTATAAAGACAAAGGGATATGACATAAGGGGTTTGAAGTTAACTTTGTAAGCATAGGGGAGACTCTGATAGTTTCTGAGTATGGAAATGACAATCAGAGCTGCACAAGATTTATATGCTAATAGGGCAAGCTAGAATGGGTGAAAAAAATAGAGAAGGCACCAGTAACCCAATTAAGAAGAAATGAGGGACTGAACATGAGTGGTCATATTGGGAATGGCACAGAAAATGAAAGCTATTTGGAAATTAAAGGAAATTGGATTTGGTGGCTGATTAGTTATACCGTTACACTGACAAAATTAGGAAAAGTAAGAAGCAACTAGTATTGGGGGGAAGACTCTAGCCAGGTTAAGTTCAAACTGCAAAATGACATTCCAGAAAAATGCCTTTTGGAGACAAAAATGAAAGATTAAAAATCTTGAAAGACATAATGACTAAAGACATAAGTTTAGAAAGTATCCCAAGTGAAGAATAATACATGCTTAGAGCAAAGGTATTCTTAACCTGATGTCCTCAAACTTTTTATTAAAAAAACATATTCTGATAGCTGCATTCCATATAATTGTGTTTCTTTGTAATTTTATTTACTTTGTGTATTTAAAGACACTATTCTGAGAAGGGGTTCAGAAGCTTCAATAATTTGTGAAAGGATTCACAACCCACAAAAAGGGGTAGAAATAAAAGCAGGAGAATACAATGTCATGAATATTTCAAGAAAAGTGACAGCAAAGACACCTGGGAATCTGGAGGCTTAGGAAAGATTACTGTATTTGCTAGGATGTCACTGATTACCCAGGAGTAAAAGGCAGAGTGGAAAGGGATGAGAGTGGTATACATAAATATCTTGAGAGAAGTTTGGTGTTGAAAAGAAGGAAAGAGGTTAGCTGGTAGCTCCAGGGGGTAGAAAATCCAAAGATTTTTGTTGCTGTATTTTGAGGATACCTAAAAAAAAATCTGAAGACTGAGGAAGAAGAGAGATGAACTGTAGATACAAGAACAGGACAATAATTGATGGAGTCAAGCCTAGAGGAGACAGAAAAGATGATCAAGGATATGTGTGGAATAGTTAAAACTGTAAAGAGGAATGATCCATCTGCAACTGAAACAAGAAAAAGTGTGGAGAATAAAGGGAAGAGGAAATATTAAGTAGAAGAGAAGAAGTAAGGTGCGCATGCTTCTAATGGATACCTTGATAATTTCAGAAAATAGGAATTTATTACCTGGTATTTTAAAAATGATACTCGAAAACCCACAACACTACATTCATTCAGCACTAAGAGTACCATGCACATTGTAAGTGCTCAGTGAGGATTTGTTGAGTGAATTTGCATTCTAGTCACAGAGGATCCCAGATTTACAAGGAGAATGAACCTTCAGTCTTCCATTTCAATCACTCTGAGTGTCTGATAAGGAAACAAAGTCCCAAAGACCTGTCCAAGATGATACAGGTTTTAAGAGGCAAATTAGATATGGAACAAATATTTTCTAATTCCAAATCTATTTCTCTTTCCATTATGCCAAGCTTCTAACAGAATTACCCTCTTCTAATGTTCATGATGTGTGTAGCTAAGTGGTGCAGTGGATAGAATAGCAGGCCTGGAGTCAAGAAGAGATCCCCTGAGTTTAAATCTGGCCTCAGGCACTTGTTAGATGTGTCACCTTTGGCAAGTCACTTTAATCTATTTACCTCAGTTTCCTCATCTGTAAAATGAGCTAAAGAAGAAAATGGCAAACCATTTCAGTATCTTTGCCAAGGAAACCCAAAATGGAGTCACAGAGAGTTGGACACAACTGAAGAAAAACAAAATGTTTGTGATGAATAGAGTGAATTAATACTATTATATAAAACTGTCTTCCATTTTTGTTTGTGTCTCTCTTCTGATGGTTTTCCATGAGATGTAATTATATCTGTATCACTTCTGACATCTCAGTATTCCTTCATTTTCAACTTTACTCTGGAAAAATACCATACTTCTATCTGAAATTTCTAGGCATCACAAAACAACTATTTTCCACTTTAAAGCACTAAAGAAATCACAGCTTATACAACTAGTAACTGATTGTTCCAACTAAAGGCATTAAAATTTTTTCCAGATTTCTCAAATTGTCTTTTGAAGGCTTCTAACAACTGCTTGCCCCCACCTCATTTCTCATTACTCTACAACTCCTGTCCATTACTCCAAGTCTCTGATCTCTTTCAAAACTTAATCCCCTCAAAAACACTACCCCCCACTTAATCCACCATCAGCACACTTATCCATTATTTCTCATGCTCTCAGCATTTGTTTGAAGAACACATATTTGCAATCATTAATACATGCCTTTGTAAATCATACAGTGTATGTGTTCTATCCTTTCAAATATTCTTAACCCCCTCAAGGTCAAGAATGGATCTATTTCCTTCCCAGTTTTCCTAACTGTATAAAATGAAGTACTTGGACTATGTGTTTTTAAGGTCCAATGTTTTGACCCTGTATAATGTTTTACACACACTTCCTATGCCCTTCCTCCACTTTTCTTCCTATTGGATTTCTTCAAATCCAGCTAAAATCCTGCCTTTTAGAAGCAGCTTTTCCCAAGCCCCCATAACCCTAATGCCCTCCTGCTTATCTCTAATTTATCCTGGGTCAATTTGGGTTTTACATAGTTGTCCGCATATTTTCTCCTCATCTTGTCTTTTGCCTTTCTTTGGAGGTGACACACAATAGCTGAAAAATGTCTGATGGACCAGAGGTCCCAAACACTAAAAAAAAAAAAAAAAAAAAAAAAAAAGACCATAATATGAATTCTGCCTTTCAGACACCTACTTCTTTATCAAAGAAAAGAACATAAATTTTTCTCCTTTGGTAAAGGAATGAGAAATCTCTTCTAATAGATTTCATAGAAAAGATTTTCTCATATCCCCACCATAATGGTTACAAATCCACATGTGCCATATATGTTTGTATGCTTTAGTCACACATCAGATCTTAAATGTTATTCAACAGTAACTTGCAATCTATTGGATCCTTATATTTTGGTGGGAAATTCTTCTTTGGTAAGGAAATTCTTCAGATGAGGAGGGGAAAAAAGGAAAATATGTAAGCCAAAATCTGCACATTTTTTTTCTCTCAAACGACTGTGAATCTGTAAGTTCTACATGGTAAGTACTCAAAGGAGCAGGATCAGCAACTTTTGAAAAGGGGCTTGCCAAGATGAGGACTTTGCCCCTTCTATGGGGAAAATGAAAAAGAGATTAAGCTCCTCTGGCCACCTAGCAATCAGAGAGTGTTACTCAATGTTAATATGGAATCAGCAACACCTTTCAGTAGCAACCTCCACTGTACTAGCTAATAACAAGCCAGCAGACACCACATACAATTTTTCAGATGTTAGAAGAAACCAAACTATGATCTTGAGGAAGGATAACAATTGAGAAAACCCTCAGAACAACAGGGGAATAATAAACAAAAGTAAAAACAGAACTAGAAGCTCAATTTAATATCCCAAGAAAAAACTGCTCTTATTCTAGGGTTAAATGAAAGAATAATGACCTCAGAGTCAAATCAGGTCACTGGCAGGTCTCATCTCACTTTTTGTTCCTCGTCAATAATGTATGAATGTTAGAATGTAGAATAGCACCAAAAAAATTCCTAATGCTAGTAACTAAAAGATTTTGCATTTTGCACATATAAAATCATAACACATACACCCCCCACACCCATTTATCAAGTTTATCTTTTCCCTATTCCTTTCCACAGGAGCTGAGATAGTAGCTGTTTTGGTGCCAAAGAAACATCCAAAAAAACTTGACTGCACTTTCATTTGGCAGAGCTGGGCTGGCTCAGAACTAGAATTCTGGGTTCATTTTTCATCTTGTGGCTTACCCCTGTGCTCTCATTAGCTTCAGAAGGGTCACCAGTTTAACAGGAGATGATAAGTTCTTACCTACCTGCTACTGGAAATCAAAAACATGGAGGCCTTCCTCCTGTCCAGGAAGACTTTGTGAGAGTTCAGGAATGAAACCACCATCTTTGACACCTGCACTATTACTAAAATTGCAAGATTGCCCAGATGAATAGATATGGGAAGTAAAATTATTACTTCCACTACAAACACTGCAGTTGTTAGGCCCAAAAGGGAAACATGGCTAGAGACATATCCTCAGCTCCTTATTCCATATTGATATATTTAGAATAAATGACTAGTGGGGAAATCTTAGGTTATGGAGCAAGAGGAGAAATCTCTTCCTTTTGAAGACTTAACATCTTATTGCCTCCATGTCCAAAAAGATGAAGAACAGAAATTCATGAAAATGGAAAGATACATTTTCTTTTTTTTCACTTTTTTTTGCATTTTCTTTTATATCAAATGTCATTATTTAAATGATGAATTTTATACACAATTTATTGAAGAAACTTATAAATGTTGATGTTTGGTTTTGGTAAATTTTTGTTATCTTAACAGAGATGAATCTTACTGACTTCTAAAGATGGTGTTCATTTTATGACCACTTTTGGTTTTTTGAAAAAAAAATAAGGTAACAACCCAAACCCCAATTTCATCTGTATGTCTTTTCTCTGCCCTTCAGTCTTTATTTTGTCTTTAACAATAGCCGATACAGTACATGCTATTTTAATCTTTATCAACAGCAGTACCTTCTTCTAGAAGTTCCTCATTTTCTTTGACATTGTTAACCATTCTCTTCTTCTTGACAATCTCTTCTCCCTAGGTTTTCAGGCACCATATTCTCATGGTTCTCTTCCTACCTATCTGACTACTAATTCTTTGTCTCCTTTGCTGGATCTTATGCCAGATCACTCCTTCTAACAGCAGGTGTCCCTCAGGATTCTGTCCTGGGTCGTCTTCTCTCTTCAGTTGCCATGGATTTAAATATAATTCCTATGCTGATGATTCTCATATCTACCTACCCTGACCCAAACTCTCTGTTTACCTCTAATTCAACATCTTCAGCTGTCTTTCAGATATATAGAACTAGTAGGTAGATTTCAGAATCATCAGCATAGGAATTATATTTATATTGGATTCAATATGTCCAAAACAAAATTAATTATCTTTCCCCCTAGTTCCTCTTAAGCTCCTTATTATTGTAGAGGATGATACTATCTTTCTAGGTCCTCAGGTTCACAATTCAGGAATCATCTTGGATTCCTTACTCTCACATTTCTCTACATCTTTTGCCAGAGCCTATCGATTTCACCTTTGCATCACCCACCTATATGCACACTCCTTTCTTCTGACACAGCCACATTAGAAAAAGCCCTCATTACCTCATTCCTAGATTAGTGTGCAAGAGCCTGTTAGTTGATCTGCCTGCCCCAAGTGACTTCCCCTCTAATCCATTTTGATTCAGCCACAAAGAGTTAAAGAGCAGGTCCAATCATGGCATCTCCTTACTCAAACTTCAATAGATTCCTATTGGATCCAGGAATGTTTTGTTTGGGATTCAAAGTATTTCATAACCTAGCACCTTCCAACTTTCCAGTCTTCTTACTAATGTCCTTCAACCTAGTGATACCAGCTTTCTAGCTACTCCACAAATTAGACATCTCTCAGCTCCAGGCTTTTTCTCTGGCTTGTCCCCAATACCTGAAATTTCTTCCTTCTTGCTGACTACTGTCTTCCTTGACTTCCTTTAAGTATCAACTAAAACCCCACTTTATATTAAGGAGCCTTCCTCAATTCCATCCCTCATTGATTATCTCCAATTTATCTCTTATACAGCTTGCTTTCCACATATCTGTTTACATATTGTCTCCTTCCATCAGACTGTAAGTTTTTTGAATACCCAATGCTTAGCATGGTACCTAGCACACAAGTAGGTATTTAATAAATGTTTATTAATAAATGGAAGTTAAATTCTTCTAGAAAGAAAGAAATACTAACCTGTGCTATTTAGAAAGACAAAGGTAACTTAGGAAGCAAACAAAACTGAATTTCTTTTATTTTACAGGGGAGGATTAATTTCTTTACTTCCTCTACCAGTACACAATAAAACTGCTGACCATCCATAGACTAATGATAATGATAACTTATATTTATATAGCACTTCAGAAAGATCACCTTATTTAATTCTTCACAACTATCTTACAAGGTACATAAAGTCCCCACAAGTTAAGTAACTTGCACAGAGCCACAGTTAATAAATGGCTGAACAGGTGTGTACAAACTGAGTTTTTAAAAAAAATTCTACAGTATTTTATTTTTCATGTTACATGTACAGATAGTTTTCAACATTCTTTTTTGTAAGATTTTGAGTACCAATTTTTTTCTCCTTTACCCCTCCCCTTCCCAAGTCAACAAGCATATATACAATTTTAAACATATATCCATATTAATCATGTTGTGAAAGAAAAATCGGAACAAAAGGGAAAAACCAGGACAAAGAAAAAGCAAAATGCATTCAGTCTACATAGTTCTCTCTCTGGATGTAGATGGTATTTTCTATCCCAAGTCTTTTGGAATTGTCTTGGGTCACTGTATTTCTGGGAAGAACTAAGTCTATCATAGTTGGTCATTACACAATCCTGCTGTGTACAATGTTCTCCTGGTTCTTCTCATTTCACTCAGCATCATGGTCTGATGCAGAACTGATGCAGCAATTCATGTAAGTTTTTCAAGGCTTTTCTGAAATCAGTCTGCTCATCATTTCATAAAGAACAATAATATTACATTTCATTACATTAATATACCTTAACTTATTCAACCATTCCCCAGTTGATGGGCATCCATTCAATTTCCAACTCCTTACTACCACAACAAGAGCTGCTATAAACATTTTGTAAACCCAGATATTGAGACATCAAACTGCATTTTCCTATACTAACTACAATAGCCTCTCAAAAGCTAAAAATTACCTACTGAGGACACCACTAAAAAAAAAAAAATCAACCCAATTTTCTACACAGGAATCTTTGAGATCATCTAGTTTATCTATGCCCTTTATTTAAATTAGCAAAGTGAGGTTGAACAACCACTGAATTCAAATCAAATGCTTTCAACATATCAAGGAGGGACATAGTTCACTGTCCTTATTTGCTGTTGAAGCAAAAATATCTGCCACTGTCAAAATTCTGGTACTTTCTGAGTGCAAAGGAAAGAGCCAGAAATAGAGACAAATATTTATCATTCTTGAAACACTTGAAAAATTGGCTATCAATATATGATAACCAACAATTTGTATTATATAAGAGGAAAGCATTCCTATTTGTGAAATGAATCTCAATAAACATTCTTTTTTGTAATATTAAAATGCCACTAATCTAGATAATGGGATAGCTTGAGAACATATTATCACATTCTCCCACTCCCTTTTTACCCACACTTCCCTTTTCCCAACTTTCCAAATGCTAGCTTCTAGGCATTTTGCCCATTGACTTTAATATGCAGGAGAGAAAAACAATCAGTTTTGAGGGCAAAATTCACCCTAAACATCTACCAATCAGAGTTGCCATGTAAGTCTTTTATTTTGTTTGCCATGCTGAAGCTAAGTCAAACATCCTTCTTGTTTAGCACACATTTCTCGATCACTCTGTTTTGTCATCCCCAAGCTTTTTAGTATATCCTTTCAGATTGAAGTGAGTGGTGTGTAGAGCTGAGTAAACTATTTTAAAATGTTCATGTAGATTAGGTAAATAATCAGAGAAACAGTAAAAAGGCAATGATATTTGAGGGCCAATGCTGTAGATCTCTGTAAGTTTAGTGTTTTCAATTTTAAATCTCACTGTGGCCTGGAGTACAGATGAGGAACTACACAGTGTTCCTTCTGTTTGGGACATTGTGTATATCTAGCATTCTTGTCTAAATGACTTGGTATCCTGGTGATAGGTGCGATGGGTTATAGCACTGGAAAGTTGCAGCTAACAGGTATTCAAATAAATAAATAAATGACTAATAAAACTTCAAGGCTGGAGGGAAAGAAAATGTTTCAAAAATCTAGATTTTTGTTTTTAAAAAATAGGAGTAGGTGAGGGCATTAGAACAGGTAGCTCATAACTAAAAGAAAAGAAAAGCAAAATGGTATCAAGCTGCTGTTCATTAAGTACAACTAACTATACTGGTAAAGAAGGAAAAAAAGAACTGATCTCTGTTTCAAGTGTCAATTATCTAAGAAATAGTTACATACAATTCAGATATCTGGTATTAGAAATGGAAAAGCTAATATATGCTGTCTTTTTTAGTGTTTCAAATGTAATGAAACAGATCACCAATGAAATCATTCTTAGCATTATTTTAATACTCCTTGGCCTATTCTTTTTACAGGAAGCAAAAGAAGGCTTCGTTTAGTGAGATGCCCTCTATATGTATGATATATATTATATATATAAAGAGAGAGAAAGACAGAGAGAGGAAAAAGACAGAGAAAGACAGAGAGATAGCGCTCTATATATTTCTTCTATTCCTGAGAGGGGGTGGAAGGACCTGAAACAATCAGAAATTATCAAAGCTGGTGCTGATATACCAATGCAAGGGGCAAATATCTGCCTTTGTTTTATATTTACACATTTAAAAGAGTGCCTCATTTGATCCCATTAATATCCATTTTACAGATGAGTAAGCAAACACTGAAACTTCAAAACTTGTTCAAAATCATACATTTTCCTAAGAATAGTTCTAAGATTCCTTTCCATTATACTATGCTATTTGTACATCTCTTGTTCCCTGTCCAGAATAGAGTAGAACACACTGACCAGAGAGGAAAGATACCATAGCTATTCTTTCATAACACAAAAATAAGCTTTACAAAAAGCCCTCTTTGAAAGGATCTTTCCATCACTTTTCCAGTCAAGATCCTTACTTGAATCTCTTGAGACAACCCTAACCCTTTTCTTAATAGGTATTAATAGAATTAGATTAATTTATTATATACAAAATTCAACTATCATATGCTTTGTGACATGATTCCTGTCATCAAGGAACCTCCAGACAAAAAATATGCATGCATCCCTCAAACACAGAAACATGCTTTCATGTTTTTTTATTTTTCTTTTTTCAATTTTTTTTCCCTTTTCATTTTTCAATTTTTCAAATTTCAATTTTAGGGAAAAGTGTGATGGCTAAGAATTCTTCAGGTCAAGACCATATGATATTACAACCCCAAACCTGAAAAATCCAGACCTTTATCCACCTTCCAAAACAATATGAAATTTCAGAAACTCAAAGAAAGCACAACAGTAATTTGTCTACTTGAATTCCTTTGGCCTGTAAAGCTCTTCATAACCTGGCCACATTCTATTTTCCAAGCCTCTTATACTTTCTTTCCTTCTAATGCCTTATTTACAGTTCCTTGAACCAAACTCCTCCATATCTCCAATCTTTGGACTTTTTCATTGACAATCCCCCTCCATCAAATGTTCATGCTCGATTCCCCTGGCTTCCTTAAAGATTCAACTCAAGGGGCAGCTAGGTGGTGCAGTGAATAAAGAACAACCCTGAAGTCAGGAGGACCTGAGTTCAAATCTGGTCTCAGACACTTAACACTTCCTAGCTGTTTGACCCTGGACAATTCACTTAACCTCAATTGCCTCAGCAAAAAAAAAAAAAAAAAAAAAAAAAAGATTCAACTTAAATTCCACATTCTGCAGGATGTTTTTTCCAGTCCTCCAAGGAGCTAGTAATTTCCCCTCAGATGACCTTCCATCTACCATGTCCTCTTTATCTTTATATTCTCTCTCTTGAGTATATGATCTCCTTTTGAGCAGACACTGTTGTTTGCTTCTCTTTATACTGCTAGTGTCACGAATACTGCCTACTGCATAGTGAGTAATTTGCGATGGACTAATCATAACAATAAACATCTGTACCTATCTCTATACATTTCAAAAATTAAAAACCAGTAAGATTCATGCTCAGAGCAGACTCTCACATAATGCTCATCATCATTGTAATATCTCCTAGGAAACATTCCTATAGCATCATAAGTTTTGGAAATCCTGTAACAAATATTATTGCATTCATTTTCATAACAACCCTGGTGGGTAGGTGCTATTATTATTAACTCCATTTTACAGATGACAAAATTGAAGCAGGCAATGCTCAAGATCACAAACTTATGAGTATCTGAGGCTGGATTTAAACCTAGGTCCTTCTGACTCAAAGTTTGTTGCTAAACTGTATCACCTGAAGTGAAACAGTCTTAATCAGTTTTAACTTGTCTCAATTCAAAACTCAGTCAAGCCTGATCATCACCTAAAAAAATACACAATTCTTTTCTTTTCTTCCTGATTCTAAAATGCACTAACCAGAGATAAGGATCTCTTGGCATAAACTTTACAACAACCCCAAAGACCCAGACGCTTTCATTTGTTTCTTTTACTGCCATCCAAAGTTACAGATGCATCACTTATTCATCATTTCTATGAATACACATCATTATCTCTACTTGTCTACATTTTTAACCTTTTATTTTTGGTATCCCTGAAGTTCTGCATTGCATCACCTCAGATTTAGGGAACTAGCGTGAACGCCATCTATCCTACAGCACCACACCCCACATTTCCCATGCACTGTGCCAAACTTTGAATACTGATGATGAAATATAAAAATATACTAAGACTCTTTAGCTAGTGTTCCTGCAGCCCCCAGCGAACAATCTAAGACAGCTGATAGCCAAGGTACTTTAGATTAACAGAGTGCCTGTTTTCCTAAGAAGGTTCCCATAGATCATCTCATTTTCTGCACCATGCTCTATGAGGAGGTACTGAGAGACAGGCCATAGAACATGAGCCACTACCTCTTTTTACATCAAAAGATCCCATTCTCTAAGAAAGAAACTCAAGAGACAACACCAATGTATCATCCATAGATACACCAGCTTCTAGTCTAAAGATTTCTATGGTCAGCTATTGTTTATGGTTTTGGCAAAAGTTCAAAACCTCCTCAGTCTTAAGATGTCCAGTCTCCAAGTGCTGAGTTGGAGCCTGTTCAGCATTGATGGGCATATGTTTGTGGACTCTGGATGTGAAAAACAAACATGCCAGCACATTGCTCTGAGGGACCATGTCAGGGATTAGTATCACATTAACTTTAATCCTGCAGCTGGCCTGGCCAAGGAACTCCCACAGGAGTCCAGGGGAACCATGATTGAGGTCTCTGGAATTCTGGGCAAGACTAAAATTTTCTCCCAAATGAGCTTAATATCAAAGGAACCACACCTGTCTAATTATAGTTGTTTCATTCTTTTTTTTTTTTTAAATGTTCAAAAAACCTTCAAGCCCAGTCTGATTAACACCACCATTTCAGATTTTGGCAGACCCTGGCTTCTACAGCAATTTATCTTTGTTGAGTGAACTTGAATAATATAGTACAAATTAAAATCAGTCTCTTACTTTTTCTATAATTTTTCTTAGATAAGGAGTCATAATTTCTGTACATGCTAAAGAGTATATGTATGTATATATACATACACATTATGTATAAATGTATAGAGCATCTATATATGTAAATACATATACATACATATATAAAATCAAGTATCTAGTTCTTGGGAATTTAATAGTGTCTATAGAAATGAAAATCTTTGGTATGCATAGCTTGCTACACATGCAAGCAGAAAACCTAAAATCCAAGGTCCTTCAGCTTTCAAAGGTCCCAAGATTACCCATCTGCTGAATATAGAGAACTTCTTCACTCCACACTTGCAAATTTTTTTCATGGTTGTTCTCATGAAGAAACACACTTCTTAGCTTTTTTGGCACACAGCACAGTTTAAAATAAAAAGAGCTCCTCTGCCTATTTCCTGTCTAAGCTGTTCTAGAGCCAAGTAAACTTTTATTAATGCTATGCTAATTATTAAGTGCCTTCCAACAGCTTGAAGAATTTTTTTTTCCTTAATCAATGGAATAATTATAATTAAATTTCCTACTCAAGTTAGCCAACCTATTTCTTAGGTCAACTTTTTTTCTTTTCTTCTTACCTAACACTAATAGTAACAGTTTTCCTGCATAGCCAAGTTCCTTCAGCTAAGGCTGATCCCAATCCTTCCATGTCATCTCACCCTATCCTGCATGAATCTTTTTTTGTATTTTCCCATAAACACTTCCATTCAGGTGTGTCTAAAAGTTGAATGACGCAGCAAATGGAGATTTTGCCATCTCTGGAATTTTTCAAAAAGAGGCCAGATGACCGTCACATTTTTAAAGTAGAAAACATGTCAGGTGTTGATTTCAGTAAAAAAAAAATGAAAATCCTAAAGTTTTACAATGCCCTAATCAAGTAACAGTTGAAGTAAAGTAGTGCAGAGGTCCTTTTCACTTCTCAGATTCTGTAAATCTGTGACATCTTCCAAAGAAAGATCTATCCAAAATATATAAAGCACTGATCATTTAAAAATGGAAATTACTGTAAGGGAAGACAGTGCAATTTTCCCTTTGTTGACATCAAACCTATTTTCTCCCACTAGCCCTTGGGAAGAGAGGGGCCTCAGACTTTTATGTAGTAGGGGATCAAATAGGGAGGAACAATTATATAAAAGAAATGTGCTGTCCTTGAACTCTCTAAAACCCTCTTATCATAGGTCCCCCACCATAGAGGCATCTACAGGCCTAATGTGCCTGTAAGGTTCCCATGGAAACACCCAGGCTACAGCTCTCCTTACCATATTTCTATTGCCATTCTTTATTCTCTGACCTTCATACAGCCCAAGCATGTTGCTCATGTTAGGACCAATCTTATTTTCTCAATTATTACTGTAGAACAAAAGGATTGCAGAAAATCTAATACTTTTTTTTAAGTTACTCTGAAAAGTTAAAAAGGACATCTGAGAAAAAAAGAATGAGGTTTTATTTATTAACTTTTTTTTTGAATGGGTATGTAAATATTATGCAGCTATATAAAGTGCTAGACTTGGACTCAGAAAGATTTGAATTCAAATCTTCTCTCAGACGCTTATTAGCTGTTTGATTCTGGGCAAACCATTTAATCTCTGCCCACCTCAGTCTCTTCTTCTATAAAATGATACTAATAATGGAACCTATCTTACAGGGTTGTTGTAATGATCAAAAAAGATAAAACATGAAATATTTTACAAACTTTAAAGAGCTTAAATTTTAGCTACTAGATTTATTTACTTCAACCAAATATTTTCTGGGATGTGGGCACAACATATCCCAATTATGTAGGATGATTTAAAACAAGTGACTTGCTTTCTCTTTAAAACCAGCTCTTCAGGACTTTACAGTATTAGTAAAAAATGCTCCCGGGATATACTAGGTAGCTTAATAGCTAACAAACATCTCATTTCCTTGGTTGCTCTGCACTTCCTTGTTCTCCTTAGATAAGTACTAGCCCTGCTACCTTTGAGCATGGACTAAAAGTAAAAAGAAAATATTTAAAGGTAACTATGAAAAACAAATCTGCAACCCAGACCTCCTTTCATTGTTTCCCCTTTCCCATCAGTGCCTGCAATGCCATGAACCTGTGGCTGAATCTGCTGTTTTTTTTGTTTAACAAAATTATGACCATCTGAAGACATATTCTTCCAAGAAGATCAAAATGCTATACATTAAACTACTATTTAAAACTTTCAAAGGAACATCCAAAGACTTAGAGAGATTTGATTTATTTACATCAAATACATAAGAAGTAGGTAGTCAGAAGTCATTTTATATTGCCAGAAGATATTTTATATTTCTCCTCCTCCTTTAGGTCACTCAATGTACAGATTTAGCACTTGTATAGTTATTCTATAAATGGCTTTAAAAAAAAAGGGAAAAGAAGGAAAAAGGACAAGAGCTGTCAACCCTTTCTAAATATTGTATTGTGCAGTGTGTGTGTGTGTGTGTGTGTGTGTTTCCTGATGCATCCTCAAAACAATACTATACATTAGGATGGGTGTGTTTGGGGCCTTAAGAAATTTAGTAAAATTCTTTCATGATGCTTCCTCTACAATATGAATTATTGCAAAATCAGAGAGTGGTTTGAATCAGCATGTCAAGCTATAACATGTTCAAGAAACACAGGCAATTTAAAAGCATGGGAGTCAGGGGGAATAGAAGGTTGACTCTTATGAAATTAAAAAAAAATAATAATTGGCTGATTTGATACCAGAAGACAATCTTTCATATTCAATCTGTATTTTGAGTAAATTAAGGATTTTTCCATTTCTGTAGATATGTTAGTCTAAGAAATACTTTAAAAATAAAGGTCATTCCAGTACATTTTGCATCTAGTAAGAAATGTTTATTAACTAATGGAGAAAGAGTTGTTCAGTGGATAGAGTACAAAATCTGAATTGAAATCTAGGCTCAGATATTTCCCAGATGTGTGATTCTGGGCAAGTAAGTCATTTAATCACTGTGTCTCTGTTTTCTCATCTGTAAATGAGAATAATAATAGCATCTATCTTCACAAGGTTGTTTTGAAAATAAAATGAGATATAGCATTTTGCAAACCTTTAAGTATTATTAAATACTAGCTAACATTATTATTCTTATTAAAACTAATAGCAATTAGAAAGATTTTTTATTGCATTGTGACATATAATATAAAGTGTTTTGCATTCAAATCCTCAGATCTCTTCTTTCAGGCAGTCTCAAGACCTTTAAAATTTAGCACATGAGTTTCTGTTCATTTAAAAAAGCAAATACAGTGATACCGAGTGTTTAAAGCTTTGCAAGAGTATAAAACAGATGGAGGAAACTGACACTAGAATCTTAAAAGAAAAATCACCATTCCAATTTAAACACAGTTCAATTAAAGTTACACTGGTTCCTAAAATGATTCATTGTGGCAACTAAAGAAAAATAATTTTTTTTAATGATTTTATGATTTATGATTTAAACAAGATCTGATTCCCCCCTCATTCAGATGGAAAGTGGTTTTCTTATGCTACCTCATCATCAAAATTGGTACCCCGTAAGAATCTATAGACGTAAGATATCTGTTTTGAGATTTCCTGAAATATATAATCCTAAACAGATATTTGAATAATCATACCAACTTACAATTTATTTAAAACAATTTTTAAAGTGTTTTCACATTCATGAATTCATTAGATAATTGTAAGACTTCTATTAGAGAAAACATTATTATCCCTATTCCATAAAAGAAAGGTAATTAACCAAGACAAATAGACTGTACAAGTTTACCCTGAAAATTAGTGACATAGTAGGAACTACAGATGGGTCTAGGAGTTTCTCTAAGATACCATTCTGCTTCCTTAAGATCAAATTCAAGATGTTTTACCATTTGGACTAGGAATTAACAAATTCTACTTTAGAATTACTAATTTTTCAAAACTGGTTCTCTAGGATAGATTTTATTTTGGAAATCATATAGTGTTTTTAAATATCCCAAATCACCAGTCAATCCAAAAGCCTTTGTCTTTAAACAATCTTCTCATAATATTCTATATGGATGGAAATAAAGGAATATCAGAATAGCAAGAGAAGAAAAATTATAATTAACCTCAAATTGGAAGGGAAAGATGCATAAATTAGCACATTACTGATGACAACTTGTATTTAAAAAGTTATGTAAAAAACATTATCATGGACATAAACATGGATTTGTGATCTAGTTAGAATGAGAAAATACATACAGGCAATGCAAGGGGTATCCCAAGATACTAAAAGAACAAAAGTCTTCATGCTTTGAGTAAAACTTGAGGGGGTGGGGAGAGGGTGGGATCTATAGCCATTCTACTATATCAGTTCATTTCATCTTCAAAACATTCACTATAAGACTAGAAGCAGCATTCCTGATTTTTATTTTTGGCACCATGTCCACCTATGTCAGGAAAAGCAAAAAGTGACCTAAGAAGAATCATTGTTCTATGGAACCGTGATGAATCAACAAATCCCACCAGTACTGAAGGATCAGGTGAACGAATCACTGAATCCCTAGGGTGACTGTGTGCCTTGAGAAGCAAAACCATCCAAAATAAACAGCAAAGTGATGGGGGGGGATTTCATCTTTGGAGGGAATTTATTCCATCAACTCAACAAAAGTCATGTGCTCTGGTAGTCGTGTTTTTGAAAACAATGGCTAATTCAAAAATCTAAGGAAAGGAGAGAAGATAGGAGGGAGGGTTAGGATATGAACAATCACTTGCAATGCAGGGTCATTCATTACAATATCCTATGACACTAAATTCTAACTCTGACCATTTTGGCCCCTCTATACTAACGTGGGCTTTGGCCCAAACGAATTAAATTGAACAAAATGTTCCACTTGAGAGCCAGTTTAGTTGAAGGATAGTAGAACTAATACAAGTATTAGAAATAATACTACAAGGGAGAAGGGCCTGGACCTTGACAAATAAAAGCCTTTAGAAGGAGTTCAGGCTGACCTGAAGATTCATCTTCTAACCTCAGGTGGCTAGGTTACAATTTCTTAATTCCCTCAGAGAAACTGAAGATCACCACATAAAGCCACTTAATCTGTAGCGAGAGAAAAATTATTTCTTCACTATTGTTTGGTATATCTGAACTTTGGGGAAAAAATATTATGATTGCTCCTTGGAATATTTGTTTTCAGTCACACTACAGAAGAGTAAAGTTAATGCTCACTACTTGTACTACCAGTAACCAAGTCACTTCACTGCTATTACCTTTATTTTCCTTCCAAGTAAAATGGGAATGAGCAATCTCAGAGAATAGTTGTGAGATTCAAATAAGGATGTATGCAAAATATTTTGCAAACCAGAGCTCTAAGTGTAAGTTGCTATTGATATTATTATAAAACTCAACCTTGTCATTTTATAGATCAGAAAACTGGAACCCAGACAGGTAGGTCATATGAGTTCCCCTTGTCCCCAATCCCAACTAGTTAGGATGCAAAGGTCACTGTTCTTTCCATATGCTGACATTGCAATCCTTGACGTCATCCATGCTTCAGCCATTAAATATTATTTGCAGCGACTGCATTAGAGAAACCTCTAATTTTCACCAAAAAAAAAAAAAAAAGATATCAAATGTTGAAAAGCAACACATGTAGTAAAAATATAGTAAAAAGAATATTGTATTTAAAGTCAGATGATCTGGATCACTTCCATGAATCTGGACCAGCCTCTGCACTGTTCTGGGCCTTAGTCTCACCAGCTAAAAAATATAAGATGTTCTATTTCAACATTTGATTCTATAATTCAAAATAGAATTAAGGATTAAGAGGAAATTCCCTTACTGGAAAAAAAGGGGGGAAAGTCATATCATTTCAGTGGCCCTCAGCAAATACAAGAGTAAAATTCATTATTATTGGAATTTCTCTAGAATATGACCCACTGGCCATCTTCTGGAGACAAAGACACTTCCAGACAGAATTCCCAACATCTAAGCCATTTCCAGAGCTTGAGATCAATTCAATCCTGGCTAAATCTATACAGTGTTCTATAATAAAATCTGCCAATGTGCCCTAAGTAGAATAAACTACCCTTTTTCCCTTTATATTTTCACAAAATACATATACATATACACACACACACACATATATATATATATATATATATATATATATATATATATATAAATGAATTACCATTAGCAGGAAATGAACTACTGGAGGATACAAATTTAATTCTCAGAATTGTCACATACACCAATGTTTGTGTATGAAGCAAGAACCTGGGCCAGGAAGAATAAGAACAACCAACTTGAGCTCATGTTAAATACATTTAAATGAAACTCAATGAATTTTCTGCTTTAGTCATTTTCAAACAGCTGTGTTAGATGAATAGAGGAATAGCACCAAATATGTGAGCTAGCTGTCTAAGCAGAAGTTAATTGGGACTATGAGGAACATATACTATCAACGACTATCTATTTTCATGAATCACGTGAAGACTAAAAAGCCAAAGTAACAGAATCAAAGAACAACTTAATTAAGTACAGTATCTTTCCTACACTCTCTTACCCTGAGGAATTTAACAACCTTCTTCTTCCTTAATTTAACAACCTTCCCCATAATGTAAAACAATTAGAGATAAGGAAAAGGTATTGTTTCAGTTTAGTTTGAAAGGAATATCTTTACAAAGCCAAAAAAATATTATGCATATTCAAGACATTCAGGACTTCAGTGTAAAAAAGCCTTTGAATCAAAAGAGATCACAGGAGGAATTTAAGGAAGGAAGAAGAGCAAAAACAAAACAAAAAAATAAGTAGTGGATTAAATGTTTTCTTCTGAATTTCACAAGATAAGCAATATAGCATTTCTGCTTAATTTTAAACTACTTTAAAATACAGATTTGGAACATACCTTCCATTTTCATAGCTTCTCTAGCATAGTGCTTTTTATATAGTAAGCATGTCAAATATTTTCTTGGCAGAATGAATAAATGAACAACTGTGGGGAAGCTAATAAGCATTTCAAACTCATAGTAGTAATTATTAAGGGTCAGATATGATCTTTTCAAGAGAAAACACTTAACAACAAGCAAAAAAAATCAAATTCAGAAAGTATATCCATAAAAATGAAGACCATTCAGAGGGTAAAATATCAAAAAGTGATACAAAAGAAAAGACTTTTTTTCCCATGCTCTTCATTGAAAAGGTTTCCTCTTTTCACATCTTTCTAAATATCTGTGATTAAAACATCAGTTCCCTTTTCCCTCTTCTTTTCTAATTTTCTGAATAATTTCACTTTTCCATAATTAAAGTTGTTAACAAATTCAAAGTAGAACTGTGACTCCACAGGCCTAGGATCTCAAAAATTCAAAGAATACTGGTTACCTATACCAAGTCCCATCCCCTTTAGCAGCCCCCAAAGAAAGTATTTCATTCACATTGCATCCAGCCAAGTATCCTGATTGACTGGCACCTTGTAATGGGTCATGACACCAACAATTCCCTGCGGTGAGATTTTCTGAATGTCAAACCATTCTAGAGGAAGACCGCACAGTTTATCTCATTCACCTTCTCCCCTTACCCTCACCCCACTCCCTCAAAGCAACTGTACACTGCTCTTTATAGTTTTAAAAGGGTACTTATTAATGAAACACTAAAGAGAAAACATAAGAAAGAAGGGTTATAATAAGATAATAAAACTCAAATTCACAAATATCATTACTGGGCCCTCGGTCTAATCTTCTAGTTGGGCAGAGACTGTCTTTTACCTTTAAATCCCTGGCATTTAGCAGAGTCTTTGGAACAGAGTGGACATTTAATGAATATGTATTAGCTGAGGGATTTAAATTTCTACATGATCTTGGCTTTGACATTACCGCAGTTCTAATTCTCTTACTGTGGATTTGACTGCTCATGCTGCTATATCACTCTTTTTTAATATGTTTCTCTAGCACTCAGTTATGGGTAAAAATTCTGGAAAGATGCTTTCTATGGCCATCACCATAAAAATGACAAGGGACACTTCATCCTAGGCCCAAGAGATCTTAACTTGAGAAGTTCCCCTGCTTCACTAAGTACCAGAAAAAAAGATGTTTCCTTTTCTGGTCCTGTAAACTTTCAACCTACAAGTTTTAGATCTTGGCCTTTCCTATCTGAAGATCTCTAGGCTCTGACTCCTAGAAAATGCTCTTTGGTTCTTGCTGGTCCACCTGAAGCAAATTCTACTAATCCAATCACTTTAGCTAATTTGATCTTTAAAGTTGAAATTGCCTTTTCCAATGAGGCCCTAACCCTGACCTTGAGCTCCTTTAGTAAAAAAATGTATTGAAAGGGAATGTAGTGTAATGAACAGGGCATTGGACTGAAGTCAGAAGACTTAGGTTTGAGCCCTGATTGATACTTTAAGCTCTGTGTCCTTGGGTATAGAACTTGACCTCTCTACATCTCGGTTTGCTCATTACTAAAACAGGTGTATTAATACTTTATCTAAAAGGGTTTGTGTAAGTGCTTAATAAACTGTTGACCTATTTCTCATTTTCATCTCAATGAAAAGATGAAAAATTCCATCTTGTTTCTATATTCTATGGCTATTTTGGAGAAAAATCACAGTCTGATGCCGCCACAAAATCAACTACGATGAGACTTAGCTGAAAGATCATTACTAAAAAAAGTAAAGGAATTGTGAACTCTTCCTCCTTTCTCCTCTTTCCCTGGCTTCCACATTTAGTTAAACGTCAATATGCTTAAATATTTCAGCATGATTGCAACAAACAAAAATGTTTTTAACATATCAGAAATTATCTGTCTAACCTAAATCTGTCAAAATGCATTATTGAAAACTGATGAAGACTATACTCAGACACACTGAGATCAGAGAAGATAGCAATGAGAGGCTGCTAGGACATGAGTGACCTGGAAAGCCTACTACCTACATCTTGTACCCAAAACAATTGGTTTCTTGAAGCAGCAAGATCGTCTGAAGACAAGACATCAATCAGAAACATGGTAAACCATCACCTTACTTTAAGCTTGAGTCTAATTCATGTCTCACTTCTATGCCACTGCAAACTGAAAAATTTTCCTCAGAACTGGAATTTTACCGTTGTATTTTGACCATAAAAAGTACTATGGCTGACACAAATATAATCAGTGTTTCTTATTATTCACTTTTAATTATGGTTTCAGTTTAGGAGCTTAAATCACTGGCAATTCAAAAAAAAGAATAAGCAGATTTGTCAGAAAACATTAAAATGAAATTTTTTAAAACTTCTATTACTTAAGCATCATTTAATACACATTAGCCCTAAATAAGGTTGGTTGGCAAGGATTTTTATTCCCTTTTCAAAAATGACAAAAGCGAGGCTCTAAGAGTATGTCATTTTTTTTATTATTATTAAAGCTTTTTATTTGCAAAACATATGCATGGGTAATTTTTCAACATTGTCCCTTGCAAAGATTTCTATTACAAATTTTCC
>JAJPUD010004086.1:120182-172129 GCA_023553655.1 Myrmecobius fasciatus
TGCACTCTTTTTCCACTTCACTAATTTTATTTTTTAATAAATTGGTGTCTTTTTCATATCTCTTTTGCAGAGCATCATATCCTTCTTGCAAGATACTGTATCCTTCTTGCACTGATTTCAGTTTATTTTCCCATTTATCCTCCAGCTCTCTTTTGAGGTTCTTTATGCAGTCTTCCAGAAAGGCCTTTTGAAACGGGGACCAGTGGTGGTCCTTGCTGTTTTTTTCTGGATTTTTGTCTAAAGAAACCTCTGTATCTGAGGTCGTTTCTTTGCCTTGATAAAAGCTGTCTATGGTGAGAGCTTTCTTTTCTTCTTCATCTTTTTTTTTTTTTTTTTTTTTTTTTAGACAGAGTGGATATCTCTTTAAGGTAGGGGAAAAAAAAACCTCGGCTGAAGACGCTTTGCCCTGGGGCACTTCGGCGAGTTGACTTAAGGTGCTGGGCCGTGGGGGCTAGGACTAAGTCCGAATTACTCCTTAAACAAGGCAAGTCTGCCAGAACACCTGCCCCCAATCAGGGCAGTGTCCCGAGTGCCTCAGATAAACTCCAGGTGTTTGGAATTTGGAGTTTGGAGTTTGGAATTTCTTCCAGGATGAGCTGAGTTGAGTCCTACCCTCACTTCCGGCCTGCACAGGGGTCGTCTGTTTATCTCTCTGTCCGAGTCCGACTAACCTGATATGAAGTTCTCCTGAGAGCCGTGCCCAAATATTTCTGAGTTCGTTGACTTGAAGATCAGTTCAGAGGCTTATTTTATTGTTGATTTGAGAGAAGATCGGAGGAGAGGCAGAAAGTCACCTTTTCACTCTGCCATCAGAGTATGTCATTTTTAAAAAGTCTCTAGACTTGGTTTAATCTTAATTTCTGCTACTTATACTTGCACCACTCTAGGCAAAGTCACTTAACTTATACAGTCTTCATTTCTTTATTTGTAAAATGAGTATGCCAGATTCATTTATCTCTAAGATCCCACTCAGGCCTGACAATGCTTTATAGTACCACTTTGTAACTGGACAAACTGACGTTTTAGTAGATTAAAAAAACTTCAGATTCCCTCATGCCACAAGGAGACATTGAAACCAGGCTACATCTCTAATTATCTGGCTATTTATTTAAAAATATTTATTAAATAATTTCTATTACATACTGCACTGGGTACTAATGAATTAATGCTGATGGAGGGGTTTTCATTGTTCCAATAAAAATCATGCATAAATATGAAGAAATGTAAAGATACTGTTAATACAAAATAATTTCATTGCTCACAAATTTTAAGCATCCCAAAGTGAAACCCAACAAAACATGGAAAATAATATGAGTCAAATACAAAGTTCATTATCAAGAGTCAAAGAAGACTTTGGCTAATGAATCTGGGATCAGGCCAAAGGATTTAATCGGAACAAAAGACATGTGTTCTCATTTGAGTTAGTGCAGCATATTGGAAGGAACACCCATCTGGAAGAGTAGGTTTTATGCCTAGTTATTTCACTGATTTACAATGAGTAAGAACAGAAAATTGCTTTACCTCTCTATGCTAGTAAGAAGAGAAGGGTCCTATTTCTAATGGTGTGAGAATTAAAAGCTTAAATGTATTATATAATTACCTTTAAAAAATAAAATTAAGAAATAGCATCCTTAAAAAACTCTATAGTAACAAACCAACATGAAGAAAAATATGTTTTTGATTAAGGAACATACTTTTGCAGTTGGCAATTTTCTAACTATAAAAATATCCCATTGATCTCAATGGAGTATAATGTCACATCCCATATGACTCCTGCAGCTCACTGTCTTCAGTGCCTCTGGGCTACTTAGTAATACCTGACAATGATCTAAGAGGAGCTTTAGTTGAACCAACATGAATCAGAAGTAAGAGGAGACAAAACACAAGCTCTCTAAACCGTGATTTTTTCTTCTGAAAAATGGAGATAAATTAATAAATGCACTATTTACCTAACAGGGTTGTTGTAGGGATTAAATAAGATTGCCTATAGAGCTCTCTATAACCACAAAGCACTATTTAAATATGATTTATCATTATTTACTTACAAGGATAAAGGGCTAGTAAGCTAGAATAAGAGATTAGAAGAAAACTACAATATTTTATAATGATGAAAATCAGATATATTGAAGGCCAAGTTAAAAAAATAAAACAGGAACTATGTGCCATTAGACTTCAAGCTCCTTCAGGCCAAAGACCATCTTTTGTCTCTCTGTATCCCCAGCATATAACACAGTATCTGGGACATAATAATATTTACTGATTTCCTAGGTACCTTACTAATGTTCTCTCATTTGGTCCTCACGATAATCTGGTGAGATAGATGCTGTTATTATCTCTATTATACAAATTAGGATACTGAGGTTCAGAAAGGTTAAATGACTTGTCCAAAGTTACATAAGTTAATGTCTGAAACTGGATCTGAATTTAGGTATTTCCAATTCCAGGGCTAGCATACTATCTATTCACTACACCATGGAACTGCTTCAGTTCTATCTAAAACAAAGATAATTTCTATCAGAAAATCTAATTCTCTCCACTAGATCTAGGACCTTAACATTTGCTGAGATATAACTAAGAAAATATCCTGGGTTAGATAGATGATGGCAGTGGATAGAGCATTGGCCCAGAGTTAGGAGAACCTGAGTTCAAATCCAGCCACAGACACTTAACACTAGATGTGTGACCCTGAGCAAGTCATTTAACCCCAACTGCCTCACACACACACACACACACACACACCCCAAAAAAAGAAGAAAAAGAAAAGAAAAAAACAAGACAATATCTTTGTAGGAAATAAGTTATTATAGAAGAAATAAGGAAAATCCAGGCTTTGGTGATTCTTTTTTTGGAGTTTGGATTGAAGGAAAAGTTTCACAATGTCTGGTAGGTTATTTTTTTTTCTCCAAAGAATTCCAGATGCAGCTGAGTACAATCACTGCACCACCATGACTGCCATGTCTAGAAATCATATACTCCTCTAGTCATCCAACATCTGGAGGGAATACAAAACAATGCTTCTGAACCTTCACCTCAAGTGAAAAGCACACCAAGCAGATAACCCTTCCAGACAGGCCCAGGGAAATTGTACCAAAACCATTTACAAGAAAAGAGGAAGATGATGAACAAGGAGAGGATATCCCATGCCCTCCCCTTTACCCTCCTTCATGAATGTGACAACACATTCAAATTCTTCCCTCTCCCCACTCCCCAATCCCAGGTCTGATTATTATATTCCAGTCTCTCTTCTGTGCCTAGTATTATTTCTTTTATCTAGGCTTTACGTTATCTATACAACATAAGCTACCCATTTAATAAATCCTGTACATGGCTCTAATTACAAAGGGAAATGAATTTTTAAAAAAAAGCCTGTTACCAGCTTCAAAAACCTAAATTTCAAAGTATATTTATATACCACTTCACATTTCTAAAGGCTTCTAGAGGAATTCAATATCCTTCCACCAAGAGAAAACTGAAGAGAATCATTTCAGGAAAAGATTCAGCTTCTTATCAAGGACATCTTTAATTAATCTGTATAGGTTTCCTTAACTAGCTATTTCCTATTAACAGAGCCTATAGATTTCAGTTAAGATGCCATTGATATATATATTTTTCAAATTTTAAATCAGTTTCCCCATACTTATTATGAAGAAATAATTACTAGGAAGTTATTAGTCAATACAGTGAGTGCTGTTTATGTTGTTTAACATTGTGATACTCACAGGAAAAGGATTATTCAAATGGCTAGTAAGTGATAGAGCCAGGTCTTTCTTATTCAGACTCCAAATAATATTCTCTCTTTTAAAAAAAACTTATTTTGAAAGCAATTGCAGTTAAATGAATTGCCCTGCCAGTAAGTATCTGAGGCTTACTTGGAACTCAGATCCTCCTGACTGTAAGACCAGTGCTCTTTACTGCCTAACTATACATAACATTCTCTCTCATTAGACCACTTCCAATAAGTCTCAGGCACTTAGTTTAGAAATCTGCAGTATCAAATTTATTTAGGCATTCCATACACAAGAGCTTTACAAAAATTATGAAATACATTATCAACCTAGCCAAGATCAATCAAGAAATACTAGAAATAACAACATTTGAGTTGAATTATGAATGAAAAAGTTCCTTGTATACTGTGCCCTAGACTTTTCACCAAATCAACACAGTTAATGATGGCAATGAAACTAATACTCAACTATGAACTATGATTCTATGCACAAGAGACCTCTGATCCACCAAACCACTCACCTACCTCCATTCCAGTAATCAGTCAACAAATACTTATTAAAAGTATTTAATGATGCTAAATCAATCTGGTTGTTTAGGAATGATGGGGAAAGGAAGTAGTCATACCTTAAGTTCTTACCAACATTTTATCTTTTACAACACCTTTTATTTGAATAGGGCTTTACCATTTATAAAGTATTTTCACAAACATTATCTCATAGTCTTGACTACAACCTTATAGGA
Source organism: Myrmecobius fasciatus (assembly GCA_023553655.1). Taxonomy (NCBI): domain Eukaryota; kingdom Metazoa; phylum Chordata; class Mammalia; order Dasyuromorphia; family Myrmecobiidae; genus Myrmecobius; species Myrmecobius fasciatus. Next base: position 124,650 of record JAJPUD010004086.1, read on the forward strand.
CTGATATTATTTTATTATAGGAAGTTATTTGATTCAAATTGATTAAGTGACCTTTATAGATAGTAAAAGGCAAAGTCAGGAATATAATGATAAGCTTCAAAATATTTTTTAAAAACTGCTTTTAAATATTACTATGTACAACCTGATCTTAAGTTACTTAAGTAATGAAAATATACTAGTATTATTATCAGTCTTTACAACATAGCAAAAACAGCCATAGCATAGCCAATTCATTTGTATGTAGTCACATAAATAGCAAACTGCCATATAATATGATTGAACAAGCAGCAGTCTATAGACTATAACTGATCATAACATAGTATTTCTTGGTTGTTATAGATATGGCCTTCTTGTACTACTAAATAGTAGTACATCAGCCTCTGTATAAGCCTGTTACCAACTTTATTCCATCTGAAAAACCATTACATCAAAATACTATTGACAATGCTATTTCCATTTTTGTCTTGTATCTTCAGCAGTTGACACAGTTCTTAGAATACAGTTGGTGATTAAAGATATCTGCTGAATTTAAATGAATACATTCTTGAAAGAAATTCCTATCTTGATTGAACTAAGAAGGATTTGAAGCTATACTTTAAAGACAACAAATTCTAAAAACCAATTCTAGAAGCTCAGGCTTCAGATCTTTCCCCTGAAAACATAAAATTTTCTTGAATTATTCATACTTTCTTTTGCTTTACTTCAAGAGGATGAAAAAACTTTTCCAAACAGCTCTAATTATGAAAGTTTACCTAAAAAACAAGCAAATCAACTCAGTTTTTCTTAGTTCATGGCAAAGCCTTTGGTATTTAAGTTATTGATAAGGTACAGAGAGTTAGAGAGAGCCCTCAAAATTAAAGAGAAGTTCTTCTGTCTATGCTAATGAAAACCACTTTTCTCTCCAAATTATTTCCTATACTTGCATAATCTTCAAAGCTTGCTAGAAAATCCAAGAATCCACTAACACAGAATTGTGATTCCAGGTAATATCAAACTTACACAGCTCTTCCAGCAGTTCTTCATTGGTATTACACAATCAAATCACTGCCCAGCATTCACAGCACCATAGCATATGCTATCATAGCATAAGGATATTTTCATTTATGCAACATCCATGTCAGCTAATCCAGATTGTAAGAAGACAAATTATCTTCAACACATATAAAAGTTACTAATAAACATTTGCTTCTCTGTGTTTGTCCAGTATGACAACTAAAAAGAAGAAATAAAGCTGCAGAAAGGGCCTTTTCATGTCAAGAGGCAGAGGTTCAATATGGATCTATTCAAAGTAATTATCTGTTCTACTGGGGCCAAAGAGTAGTAGAGATTAACAAGGATCCCACATCTCTCCTTCCACTGAACTTTGAAGAGGCAAAAAAAAAAAAAAAAAAAAAAAAAAACAAGCCCAAAAAACAAACAAACAACAACAACAAACCCTCTAATCCACTTAAAGACAAGCAACCAAGCATACTGCCTGGAGCTTCCCCTCTTATACTCATTAGCTATATGACCTTGGCAAGTCACTTAGCATCTCAGAATCCTAGTCAACTATCCCAAAATAATATCAACAGGAAACATTTAGATGAGATTTACTATGTGGCAGGCATTGTACCAGGCACTTTACAAATGTTCATCTCATCCAAACCATATGACAGAACTGGGAGGTTAAGTGCTTTAATTATGCCCATTTTACAGGTGAGGAAACTCAGGCAAAGAGGGATTAAGTGATTTGCCCAGGGTCACACAGTTGATAAATGTCTGAGGTTGGGTCTCAAATCCTATCTTCCTGACTCAAGGCCCACCAGTGTATCTACTTTGATAACTTAGGAGGCGATCTGTGATATCAGTAGAAGGAATTTCCATACTGAAAATGTTCTAACTAGATAAAATGACTAATTTGTACTCCCCCATGCCCCATATTTCCAAAATTACTATATAATTTGTGCTAATGTTATCAAAGTGAATAGAAGAAAAGAGATTGGGCAGCATCAAATCTGGGAATAAACAGTGTTTAATGATCCTAACCTATTCTTTGCTTTAAAAAAAAAAAGCCTAGCTTTTTATCAACAATATTCTCTGGATGTTGATACTAGTATGTCAGGATCTTATAAAAATATAAATTGTGGGGAAGTGGGGAGGGGGAAGAGCAATAGGAAAAGAAAGGGAATCAGCATTTATTAAGTATTTACTATGTGCACCAAGCAATGTGCTAAGCACATTATTATTTCATTTGATTATTACAACAATCCTAGTTAAGTGATTTGCTGAGGCTCACACAAGTATTTGGGAATGGATTTGAACTCGAATCTACCTGATCATCACTTTACCCATAGGATAAGTATAAGTAGGCTGCAGCATATTATCCACAGTAACTTTCATGAAGAGAAGCACGAGAGACCTCATTCAGAACATTTCTGACCAGAAAAGGAAGTACAAAGGTGAGATAACAAGAGGAAGAAGACAGGATAGCCATGCCATCCCCAAAGCCAAGAAATAATGAAGAACCAAAAAAGGACTTCTGGTGCATTGGGTGGATGGATCCTCTATGGGAAACTTAGACAAAGGAACAGGCAAAAATCACATGGGAAGAGAAGGCTTAGGTGACTCCCAAATGCCCTTCAATAAGCCATGAGTGGGCTACATATCCTTTAGAAATACAAATTTAACAATGTGAGAGAAATGATTTTTTTTCTCTCCTGTGTTAATAGCCAATTATTGAATCAGCTTAGATTTTACCTCTTTTCTGTTTCCTCATTTAGAAATCATCCCTTGACAGCTTTTGAGATGGAAAACTCAGATCTGTTCAAAAAGTAAGGAAATTCTATTTAGAATGATGGGTTCTGACCCTCTCTATTTCACTCAGACAGGTCTGGGGGAAAAATGGATTCTCCCTTTTGTCTAGATAATCATAGATAAATGACAGGGGTATAGATAAGTCTCTTTGACCAAGACTCAGTAATCAGTGTCACATCCCCCATGCCTTCATTAGAATAAGCCCACATCCCATTATAATATTCATTCTCTCATCACTTGTCAATATCAGAGTTGATTTCCACCCTCAAGAACACCCAGTCTTCCAAGAGCAATATAATAAACACTGGAAGGGTTCCTTTAGGAGTCTTTGCTATCACAGAGTGTCACTGACCCTTTTCTTAATTATATGCTAGCATGATTAATAAAATGATTAATTACCCAGAAAATATATCTCTCAGCATTTTTATGTATCACAAATGGTAAATCAAGGCTCCAAGGAATTATATAGTTGGTACAGAAGGTACAATCCGTTGTCCTTCAGAAGTAAAGATTGAAAAAGAGCTAGCCTTACTGACTAAAGGCTATTTCAAAGGAAGTTTACACTCTAAGGCATCAAGGAATTTTTATATAGCACTAATCTATTTGGCCAACATTTGCATGTCTTGGCTGCAAAATTTGAGAAATGGAAGCTTATCCCAAATAGGGTATGATTAAAAGTTAAATATAGCAGCTAAAAATGAATGTGTTTAAATCCTCATTCAAATCACAAAAGCATCACTCAATTTGGCATGACTAGAAGTTTAATAGGGAGCCAGAAGCCAAGTTTTTGAAGATTATAGTTGAATCGCATTTGTAAAACTATGGAAGGGAGTGAATCAAGTCTATATTAAATCTATCTGACTATTGGTTATTAGTTATTGGTCTTCTCATTTTATAGAAGACATGGGACTTGAACGAAGCTCTGTAGAGCCAAAAAGTGAATGTAAAATCCAAGGTTATAGGCTCAAAAAATATAACATCAAATATTTCATTTCCCATGTTTAGTAAGAGAAAGATGATGATAATAACAATGACTATATCTATGTGGCACTTTAAAATTTGTGAAGTACTTCATAAATATATCTTATTTTATACTAACAACAACCTTGGAAAGTAGGTGTTTTAATTATCCCCATTTAATATAGGAATAAACTAAGACCTGCTTTGCCCAAAGCCACAGAGTTATGCAAGATTTTAACTCGGATTTTTCAGCCTTCACATCCAGCACTTTATCCACTGGGCCATCTAGCTGTCTCTACATTATGTGGTACTACCATTTGTTCCTTTTGCTTTGACAGAGAAGTGATTCCTTTTTCTTGAAGGCAATTGCAGATATCTGGGAATCATACAAAATCCTGTCTTTCTGACACACACCTCTCATATAACATCTTTTATCATTTTCCAAGTATTGGTAAGCCAGCCCAATGAACCACTGACTAGATCTCTCTATGCTCACCTATTTATCTCTCTGATACAGAAAGCATGTCAGAGACAATAGAAAAAAATCTAAGGCAAGTAGAAAACGGAATGAAATTTAAAATCTTGATTTAGGAAATAGGAAAGGGAGCCACAGAAGTCATCTCATCCAACCCCATCATTTTATAGATAAAGAAACTAAGGTTAAAGAAAGCCACATAATTTGCCCAGGGTCTCACTCCTAATCAGAGATGGAATTTGAATCCAAGTCCTTTGACTACCAGAGATACTAAGTACCCTTTTCAAGGTACCTTGGAGAGAGAAAAAATTAACAATTTACAGATGTCTTCATATACCTAATATAAGGTCATTTTAAAATGGCCACTTTAGCCATATCTCAAAGAAAATCCTATATTCCAGATGCTATAACCAATGACACTTTTAATCACCCATCCTTGGAGATGAAATCCTCTCAAGACTATGTGATGGCCCTCAGAAGACTCAAATTCAAAGTGGCTGAAGAAACAGCAATGAAACCTTTCTTTGTCCATCTAATTCACATCAAATTACCAGTGGAGTTTTTGGTTGTCATAATCAGTCAGCTGGGTAACTTTATATGAAGAAATAAGTTCCTGATACCATAGAGTCTTTTAGAAGATATTACAGCACTTGCAACATCTCTTCTACTCCCTCCCATTATTTAATGAGCTAGCCAGAGCCAAAAACTCCAGCTCATTTACAAACAACTCTCAATCAGTAATAGAGTAGAAGAAAGGGAAGTGCAGAAGGAAGGGAAGAGGTCTAGCATGCACAATGAAAAACCATGGATAATTCCTAACCTGTTTTAATTAGTAGCTTCTAGCTCCCCTTGTCCCATCAAAACATTTATAAAAACTACTATCAAGAAACTAAGCTAAGTCTAGTTGTTTGACTAGTGAATACAAGGTTTAATTTACTAAATATGTTCCCAAGTGCTAAACAAATAGTTTATGAGGGGAGGGGGAAGGGAAACAAAGCTCCAGATCCACAAGACATCCTCCCCAGTAGAATGTAAACTCCTCAAGGTCAGAGATAAGTTTTTCCCCCCTCTTTATTTCCCAATGCCAAATACACAGTTTGTTGGATTGACAGAGTTACATGTGGAAATACAATATCAGTAAATGCAATGTTCTTAAAGTAATTGTGTAACTGTCTTACAATGCTGGTTTGAATGGACAAGGATAACAGTTTTAGGTTTTCTATGTTAATAAAAGAGATAGCTAATATTTATATAGCACACACTATGTGTCAGACACTGTTTTAAGTGCTTTACATATATTATCTCATTTGGTTCCCCCAGCAATCCTGGGATGTAACTCTACTATTATCCTTATTTAACAGAAAAAATGAGGCAGAGATCAAGTGATTTGTCCAGGGTCATACAGCTAATAATTATCTGAGTCTAGATTTAAGAAAACAAAATTCACTTCAGTCATTTTCAGTCACATCTGATTCCCTGTGACTCAGTTTAGGGTTTTTTTTTGTCAAAGATACTGGAGTGGTTTGCCATTTCCTTTTCTAGCTCATTTTACAGATGAGGAAATTGAAGCAAACAGGTTTAAGTGGCTTGCCCAGAATCACATAGCTAGTAAGCATCTGAGGCCACACTGGAATCCAGATGGTCCTAATTCCAGGTCTGGGTACTCTATTCCCTGTGCCAACCAGATAACCCCAAAATAGGTATACATTAATTTTACATATATATTTATTGTACACACACATTTTACTGACATTAGAAATGACAATTTATTCTCTACACACATATCTGCATACCCAAAGAGAAAATGTGTTTTAAGTGAGAGTGGCATAGACATGGAACAAGACAAGAAGAAAAATACTTGATCTAACTGCAGTTGGCAGGAGGAGGAGCCTGAAATGGCACACTTACAGAATAATTCAGTTTACCTCCAAACCGTACTTTAACGAAGCTCTAGAGTCTGGTTCTCAGAGTAATAAGAGAAAACAGGACCTTAAAGATACCATTGATTTTGACCTAAAAGAGACTTTAGTTATTATTTAGTCACAGTAATTATAATTCTATGGAAGAAACCTCAGAGGCTAATCAGTCTCATTTTACAGATGAAGTAAATGAGGTCAAGGAAGGTTAGGTGATTTTCCTCACAAGTAGGAAGGGTCAAAGGTGACATTTGACCCTAGAATACTTTGACTCCAAAGTTAATGTTTTTTCCATTGGATCATGCCCTTCTTCATTTTATAAATGATTCCATGAAAGTTCCCAAAGGTGAATTAAGTAGTTCATCTAATGTCACAAAACTCAGTGCATGGCAAGTTTAGAACTCCTTCCTCCACATCCAAGATACTTCTTTTGTTGTGCAATGTCACTTAAGGGAGCCAATCATCTGAGCAGCTACCAATACCACCTCAGCCTAAAAGCCTTGGCCTTGGCTCTCCTCCAAGAGGTAAACCAACTCTGACTCTATGCTTCACAGAAGACAGAAGGTAATCTCAAAATTTCAACCTTGAAATCCAGAAACAACCTAAGAAAATGCTAGTGGCTTAGATGGGAAACTTTGAATAGGAAATGATAAAGATGAAATACATTCTATAAGCCTGTGAAACCCATTAAGGACAGCCACCAAATGGAAGCAATAAGCTACAAGGAAAGAGGCTAATTATGTTACAAAAAAGGGAGGGGGGAGCTAGAAAAAAAATCCTGTTTTCCATCTTCTTGTTGGCAGTGATGAGGAGCTTGCCAAGTGCATAGCATCCTCCTAGTCAGCCCACATCCATATCTTTTACAACTGATTTGTTCCCCCTCTATGCACGTTAAGAAAGCAAATAACTTGATGAGAGAGATCCATAGAAAACACAGCACACTTGCTGATTCTTCTGGAGAAAGCACTTGTTCCTCACGGCTAGGAATAATTCATTTAGTGCATCACTGCATAAGCACATTAGCCCCTCTTCTCATTGGGATGGTTGTATTGTTTTATTAGACACTGACAAACTCCAAGTAAAGGCAGAGCAACCCACTTTAATAACTAGATACAGATCAAACTTTTCTTCCTATGTTCTCCCCACTTCCACCCTCCCACCACTACCCCTGCCCTCCACGAAAGTACCAGGCTCCATTAATACAGCAATAAAACAGCCAGTGTTTGGCTAGCTCTAAGGGTTCTATCAATGGAGTATTTCATGAGGAAGAACTATTGTCAGGCATGGTGAACTTTTCCAGCATCAATCAACTACAGTAGACTGGAGAAGCAGTTGTGGGGTTTTTTTTTTTGTTTTTTTTTTTTAAACATGTCAGGAATGCAATGAAAAATGTCATAATCCATGCTCCTCAAGGACAGATGGAAGCTGTTCAGAAAACCAACCAAAATACCCAGAAAATAAATGCACTTATTTTAGTGAAGGCTGTTTCTATTTCACCCTTGGCCTAAAAATATGACTGTAATTAATTTGCCCTAGTAATCTTCCAAGGCAAAAAGCAACTGTAGTTAGTGAGCCTTTGTTTGGGCCACCTTGAAGTCACTTGAATTTGGTGGAGTACACAACCTAAAGAGTCCCTTCAAATGGTCACATTTTCATGAAAGACAATTGGGAAGAAGCAGATAGGGATGTCAAATATCTTAATCTTCATTTTCTATTTGCTTTACTTGAGGGGTTGGGTTAAAGGGGATGATTTTTCTCCTTAAGTAAAAATCCCATTAACCTAAATTACAGTTTCCTTTTGTTGAGGGGGGTTGGCCTAGATTAGTATTCCCCAACTCTTTTTCCTGGATATGTAACTATGAGAATAGAGTTTTCATAAGAAAATACTGATGCTAGCAATATTTGTCCTACTAAAATAAAACCATAGGAATAATAAAAACATTTACTATGTGTGGTAAATTTATATATAGGCTTCATTTCCTCTATTTTACTCTAAAAGTTCCCTAATCTTCCCTTTTACTCCAGTAGTATTCAATATTCTCAGGTCCTCTAGGCCAACATTTTGTCAGTATATTTCAAACCAAAAAAGGTTTCAGGGGCCAAGTTACTAACATTCTGCAATTCTGTGACCACTAAATGGTCACTAAGAACCTTTTCCAGTACTGAAATTCTATAGTTTATACATAGGCAAATCAAATTACTTGAATAACAAGTTACATGAATAGTTACTTGAAACATAACGAATAATATTGCAATAAAGTTGTTCATTAATGATAATTTCAAAGATTTCGGTACCTCTTTTCAGAAAAAAATCTGTTAATGAAGCATAGTAAAGTAGTTTATCTTCCGAGTTTATCTTGTTAGCCAAAGAATTTCCATTTACAGTACTAAAAAGGATCACTGACTTTTCACTGCTTTATAAGGTGAGTCTTATATCCTTCCATATGAAAAAATACCCCCAAAAGAGTTGGTAACCATTTTGACATCACTATTGTTCAGTTGAGTTATAGCCTGTCTTGGTGTCGGGACATAGGCATGAAGGGAAGGAAAAGAATGGGAGAAATGGTAGGGAAAAAAGAGAAAGGGAGAATGGGAGGGAGAGACAAAGAAACAGACATTGAGATGAGGACTTGAGTTAACTTGGAACTACTTTAAAAGGAAATGACAGAGGGAAAAGAATGAAAAGAAGAAGGTAGGTAATTTTATGTAAAATATCCCTAGGTTTTTCTGAGTTTTTCACATACTAAATGTCACAAATCCCTAGTTTGAAATTGATGCCTGAGGATTAGATAACATTACTTGTATTACCTGGACACCTGTACTTTTATCCACAGAATTAGTAAATATCAGATAATGTTAAACATGGCATTAAAAATTAAATAAGTGAAAATTCATTTCCTCATAGGAATTTTTGCAATACTGTTGTCAGAAAGTACACACTTTTCTAAAACACTCAACTTAGAAATAATTAAAATACAGTAATATACTAGCATTAATTTCTTATTGCTATTATCCCTCCTCCAAAGAAAAGGAAATTCTAAATATAATTGAATCTGAATATCCTTTCTCCTCGCTGAAGTTGTTGCTCCATCTACACACAAAATTAATAAATTGGACTAGATGATCTCTAAGGTGCCTTTCAGCTCTGACTATATTTGGGACCTCTGAATATGATTCCTTTTGCTTAACATACATGAAAAGAAAAAAAGAAGAAAGGAATATGCAAGGACAAAGTCACATGCAAACAAAATGACAACAGTGGAATTATCTCTACCCTATCTAAAGAAGATTTAAATAAGAGTCAGTCATTGAGTTGCAGGGTTTCTGCTAGTTGCTTCTTGGCAGAAACTTTCTTTTTCTTTTTTAAGGTTACTATTTATGGTTGTAAAAAAATCCACAGGCCCTGGGAATCTTCACACACCTGTCATATTGTTGCACAAACTCAAGAACAGACTCCAATGATTCTAAAACTTAAAGAAAAATTTCATGTATTCAAATCATCCAAAGAAAAGAATCAATTTAGTGAAAGGGGATTTACAAAATCACAGATTTTCACACTTGAAAGAAGAACTAAATGAACCATCCATGGTTATCCAACAAGCTAATGGAAAACTAATTGTTACGACTAGAACCCAAATCTCTTGATATCTTGTCCTAGTTCTGTTCTACCAAGTAAAGTGCCTCTCTAAGCCCAAAAATCTCAAATTTCATAAATGCCCATCATTTTAGTGTAGTGAAAAGGCACAGAAATTCAAAGGAGGAAGGGGAGGAATAACCTCCCCCCTCTAACATGGCACAGTATTTGACTTCAAAACATTTAAAGTCTCCCTATGATCTCAGCTGTGGCCATAAGGGTAATGGGGTCATTGACACTAAAACTAGAGTGCCTGGTCCATGGAGCTGACAGATGTTACCTACTCACCAACACAAGAGTCACTAGGGATTTAGATATAATTTCTGTTGAAAGCCCAAAGTTCAACCAGAGTGTCCAGGTCATCTCACAAAGCTAAATAAAAAGAGTTACCATGTGCTCACTTTAAGTACGAGGCCCATTCAAGTTGAGTAAGCTATGTTTTTCAGAGAGAGATTGGAGAATTGCCGAGCTTTACAGTGAATGAGATGGATGGGATGGAGGGAGGGATTGTACTGGGGTTAAGCTGGAATAATGGCTTAATGAACAAGCCTGTTACCAATACGGATGTGGTTTTAATCCCACTTAGGATATTAGAATAAATAGCTTCAGAGTTTTTTTCTCCCCTGAGGCTATGTACTATACAGTCACAGCTGTCATTGTTTACTACAGAGGGGCTCCCTTCTGGGAATGACAGGGGGATGGCATCCACATCCTCCCTCTTCTCAAGTGCCTCCCATGAATATGCACCTTGGTACTAAAAATCACACAGATGGGCAGGACACAGTCAAGGCTGATCATGGACAAAACTGGGAAAAGAACAATTTCTCTATAGTGACCTTTCAATTAATCAATCAACAAGAATTTTTAAAGGCTCTATGTGCCAGGAACCCAGATCTTTTTCTCTTGGTAAAGCCCCATTTTTCCACATGCCAATCACCCAGTACCTTTAGACTGTTTCTGGACAGCCCACAGTGCTACAACTTATTCTACTCAGACCTGCTCTTCCAAAGTGCCCAATTTCTGTTTCTTTCCCCTGTAAACTTGTGCACCTGAACTATACTTAATCAATTTAGGACCTTAACACTTAACAAGCTATCCTTTAGGAAATCATTTCCAAATTAATTTAATAGCATCTCCCCCAGAAGTATTTACTTTTTTTAAGGGAGAGGAGTCAGTTAAATAATAATCCTTAACACAAATGAGTGAATCTATAATATTAAGGCAATTTAGTGGTTCAGGGGATGGAATACTGGTTCTAGAATCAGGAAGATCTGAGTTCAAATCGAGTCTCCAATACTTATTAGTTTGGTAAACCTAGGCAAGTCACTTAACAGCTGTTTGCCTTGGTTTCCTCAAATGTAAATGGGGGCCTACCTCAAAAGGTAGTTGTAAAGATAAAATGAGATATTTGTAAAGCACTTAGCACAGTGCCTGGTACATAAGAGGTATTACATAAATGCTTATTCCATGTTATATGAGAATATAACCCTGGCCCAATGTTATAGTTTTGGATGAGTGGCAAGCAGGTGCAGGAGACTTTTTTTTTTTTTTTGGTATGGAAAAACTTTTTTGTTTTACTACACCTTCTATTATATTTGCCCCGAGCAAAGTGTCTATGCTCACAGCACAGATTCACATACAAGTCACTTTGACAAAAAGCAATTTCAAAGAGGACCCATTTTTTCTTCTTTAGAACTTGCCAAAGCAAATATAATTAATAAGCTTGAAAAACCTGAAATGGTTTTACCTTTAATCTCAAATGTTTGTTTGAAAGAGTCTGTTGGCATGTCCCATAACAATTAGAAAGTCATAGATATATATAGATAAGAAAAATCGAAAGGATCGCTGACTGTGTAAGACTGGGAATGGGGAGACTCTACCAAATTTAAAATAAACCATTATTTAGTTAACAACAAGTAATTACCCGCGGTAATAATGGTTGAGTTCCTCTCACATGGTCAGTTAGTCCCAGAGGCTAGAAGTGAACCCAGACCTTTCTGGGTATTTTCAGATCTAGATCCTGATTAGGGTAAATAATGTAAACCATTAAGTGGTCATATTACTTGAAGACACATTGTATATTCACATATTTTACATAACTGCAATTTAAAATGCTGTGAATTCACATTCAAATACTTTATTAATGGGACCTAGGTGTACAAGCATAAATTTAGGTATATGGACTCAGAGGCATCTTTTACTGGTCATGTAGTCCAGTTTCTTTATTTTATAGTTGAAAAAGATTGAGGACTAAAAGTGAAGTAAAGAACCCAAAATCACATAAGTCCTCTGGGACCAAATTTAGTCATCTTTCCATTACAGTATGTTGCCTTCCTACACTGATATAAGAGACATAGAGGAAGATAACCTTGAGTTCATTCAGGGTTGGCTTAGTGTTAAGGAATATAACAAGATCCACTATTTAACTAGTTTCCCTTTGGTTTGCAAGAACTTTGATTAGTTTCAGTCATTTTCAGCTATGTTTGATTCTCTGTGAACCCATGTGTGGTTTTTTTTTAGTAATATTTCTTTCTCCAGCTGATTTTACAGACAAGGAACTGAGATTGTTCCTAAACATATGCCTAAAGTTCTCAGATGCAGGGACCTTTTAAAAATCCCCTAAGTAGACCCAATAACAAGGTTTGTCCATGCCATTAGATACCATTAAAAAGTTGAATCTTCATATGGCCACTGTAGAATGATTTGATATAGTGTGGATGTATTTGTATCTATGAAGCTTGTCAAATGAATGACAAATTCATTGTGTTGTGTGGTTACAGAATAGCAACTGTGTCATTCGATGAATTAAAGAACAATCCGAAAGGCCTGGAGGGTGAATATTTTTTGGCTGGTTCAAACAGTTGACTGTTTTGAAACTGAGTTATTAGTTTTTCATCTGTATACGTGGCTCAAACTGGATGCCTCAATGCAATCCTCTGAAAATTAGTGTTTCCTTTCTACAGAAAGCATTCAGCATTCCTGAAGACCCAATTTCAAAAGTGTGAAAGAAGAAATGCATGTCTACAGAAATGCATGTCTAAAGGTGGGAGAGGAAAGATCATAAATATACCCAAGACAAAATTCTGTGATTCTCTGAATTCAACTAACAATCAGTCGACCTGGCTTCAAAATCTTTACTCTGCTACTTATTTCCTATGTGACCTCAGTCATGTTACTTCTTCAAGACTCAGTTTTCTCATTTGAAAAAGGAGCCTAGAATGGATGATGATGATTTCTCAGATCCCTTTTAGCTCTAGATCTTTTGATTTCATCAGTACATCATCTTTCCTGTCTCTTCTAGAGAATTATGACTGCAAAATCATTTCTACTACTAATTTTCTAAATTTCCCACATCAAGTCCATCGTTAAGCATGCTGCCATGGAAAACCTAGTGGTTTTAGGAGCAGAAAATCTGGACTTAATTCCCTCTCTGATGTTAACTTTGGGCAAATCACAGCCACCCTGAGTATTAGTTGCCTCATCTGTAAAATGACAGACTGGAACTAAATGGCCTCAGTCAGCCTTTCCAGTACAGCTCTGGATCAATAGTCCCAGTTTTCATAGGATCATAGAATTTCAAAATCAGTAGGGACCAGTGAGATCGACCAGCTCAAACTGCCCCTAAAACAGGAATCTTCTCTAAGATTTACCCAACAAGTGGCCATCCAGCTTCCACTTGATGATCTCTGAGAAAACCTTCAGAATGTTTCTCCTCAGTATTTCTCAGAGCCCTCCATATCCTCCCAATTCCAATAATTAAGCCTTTCTCTGAGTCCCAATTATCACATTCTTGGCCTTTGGCAACTGACTCCTGGCTGGCCTACAATCCTCCCCTCTCTAATCCATCCAAGAAAGAATAACTTCCCTCAATTATACAGCTCTGTTCAGAAAACTTAAGCAGTTTCCAATTATTTCCAACATCAAATAGAAACTATATATGAATGACACATAAGACTTTAAACTATATTAAGCAATAATAAAAACTATTTGGCACTTGGTTTAAAAAAAACAACAGAAAAATCAATCAGTGGAACAGACTAAATAATTAAGAAACAGAAATAACCAAAATCAGTAGCTCAGGGTTTGGTAAATTCAGGAACAGAAATAAATAGGGAAAGGATTTTCTTTCTGGCAAGAATTCCTAGGAAAAAGCAACTGAACAGAAAAGTTTTGATGAACAATTTGCACTGTCTAACACAATGGGTTCAAAATGGGCATGAGACCTAATTATGAGAAGGAGGAAGGAGGACAGGGTATTTTTGTACAAGAATGTAAATATGAGGAATTCAGAAAAAAATGGGAAGAACCCTACAAACTGAGAGCAAAATAAACAGAACTGGAATGAAGATATATACAATGACCACAACTCTATAAATATAAAGATCATTTAAGGAGAGTAGCATTCAGAGTAGGTGAAAAAAATCAAGTCAGGATCCAAAGAAAAGATAATGGGGTCTAGTAGGAACAATATCATTTACATGGTCAAAAGAGATCCCAGCAGAGGATGTTTTTTCTTAATTATTTTTTTCTTCATTATACAGGAGGAAAGGGATTTTTTTTTCTAGAAATGGCTATGAGATAAAGACAAAAGTACTCCTTCAACTCCACAAAAGGGTATATAACAAAAGAGAAACTTTATACAATGGACATCAAAGTACTCCACCAATTGCCTTCCCCAAGGTCTGACATCAGTTCTCAATATATAAAACCTCCTGTCGAGCCCAGGCAACTTAGCTGCTTCCTGCTCTTGCTCTGCCTTTTGCAGCTTTTTTGGGGGGGAGGATGGGAAGGAGAAAAACCAACAAACATCCCAAGCAGCATTTCCTTTCTTGCAATGTCCTTTCCACTAGTCTGAGCCAAATCCCACTTCTCTCATTTCAAATTCTTCTCAACCCTCATTCTAGATCCATTACTTCCATTAATTCTCATGATCACTCTGGATTATAATGAGTTGGGCTGAAAAGAACCTGAGAGACTTTCTTGTCCAATTGTTTGGACAACAGTTTGAAAATGAAGAAGTGGAAGAAGTTCATCGAGATATATTGTGCTGAGCACTTTATAATCAAGACTTGACAACACTTTTTGCAAACCTAGTATTTATCACCACACCCTCAAAAGCAAAAAAAAAAAAAAAAAAAAAAAAAAAAAGCACTAACATTTATTTGTATGGATGTGTTATATTTAAAGGAAAAAACTAGTTACACATAAAAGATGTAGTTCCACTTGACTCCTTGGTTGCTGAAGTTCTAAAGAAGATTCTGTTAGACTAATTTGCCAGTCACTAGAAGGATTGTATAGACCCACATATTTTCATAGGTGTCTCATAACCCAAAGGTCTAAACCCCATTAAATTTTATAAACAAACTGGCAAATTTCAACTACAGAATCATCCCAAGAAACAAAAGCCCAGAGACAAGGCACACAATTTACTACAGCAATAAAGAACAGGCTTAGTCATGTCAAGCATTTTCTTTAAGTCCTTTGAACTCAAGTACTTTGAAAATAAAAAGGTTTTCATAATTTCTAGGTACTGGCCAGTAGTAATTGATAGTATTATTAGCAATATGACTCCATCTAAGCTTTGCCTCTTGTTTTCTCCAAGAAAGCATCACTAACTTCTTCATAATTTAGCATAAGGATGAAGCATTATCACGAATCATGAGATACCAGTACCTCTACTTTGCCAACTTTTTTCCAGTTACACTGATCTATCCATTTTGGTAAACTTGCCCTGTATTTCTATACCTCTTAGCTCCAACTGATGTGCTTATCAAAAAATTGAAAAAAAAAAGTTGGCCTTTCATAGAGCCCTTGAATTTTGGTCTTCATTCTCAAAAAAGGATTCTTCAATCTGTCTCTTTTCTAGAAACTGCTAAGTGTTGTTAAGGCTTCTTAGACTGAAGCTCCTTAACAGAATCAATCAACCATTTAATCATGAAGAATTTATTAAGTGCTATGTGCCAGGAATGATGCCAACAATCTTTACCATAGATGAACCCTACCTGTAGTAAATAAGAAGAGCATTAGGCTTACAGTGTGTTCAAATTTGACTTAGACACTTAATAAATGGCAATAATATAAGCCTCTATCTCCCAGGATTGCTTTGATAGCAGTTGAAAGCAGATAACAGTTATAAAGTACTTCATACAGTGACTGACACATAGTAGGTGTTTAATAAATACTTTCTTCCTTCCTTCTTCCTTTCAGAGTCTTCTTTACTTGAGAATGCTTCAAATACTATAGTAAGTGGTACAATGCCAGGAAATGGCTAAAGAATTGATATAGTAATCTTTGAATATTGTAATCTTTGTCCTATAAATATAAATAAAATTATCTGAGCAACTTGAAGACAGGACATGAGCAAAAGAAGCCAGCAGTACTGCACCAAAAATACTCTGGGACTCCACCAATAACTATTTTCATGGTCATGAAAAATATAAATGCCAAAAAGCAGAGAAATTACAAAAGACCTTGTAACCAAAAAACCAACACAGAATTCTGTGAAAGAAAAGATGTTTGGGACTTTTTCAAGTGAACAGAGAAGAGTAGGAAGGAAAGAGGAAAAGGAAAAGCAATCTCCATCTTATTCCTTTATTTAAAAAAAAAAAAAAAAAAAAAAAAACAACCACTAAGCCAACACACAGCTTGTAGTCTCTTACTCCAGACAGGGCTCTCCTGAACAAGGGGGAAACGAGGAAGAAAATGAAAACTGAAAATATTAATAAGCATTACTGATTAATGAAAAACTTATGTTGGTAAAAATTTGGAGGCATGCTATTTACCTTACAAAAAAGCTTTAAAAAAAACTACATGCAAAAGTTTAAAATGTTCTTTTTTCATTCTTTGAGTACTTACTTAAAAAGCATTTAAAGAATCCCTATTATTGCACTGCAAGAAAAAAGAGACAAGGAGTTTATATAATCTAAAAAAGAAAATAAAGGAGACAAATGAGATGAGGCAATCTCTGCTCTAAGTAACCCTTTTACAACAAAGGATATACATTTCTGCAGGGCAATATTTTCCCACATTTCATAGAGAAGGAAACTAGGGAATAGAGACAGAGGTTTAAAAATGTTCCCCATAAGTATAAGTAAGTTCTTTCAGAGAAACTAATCAGAAAAATAAGGAGAGAAGACTGCTCTCAAGCCTCAGCTTTTATGATTACTAACGACATGACTTTAGTCAAAATACTCAGATTGCTTAAGCCTTAGTTCCATTTAGTAAAATGATTTGACTAGAAGATGTCAGAGATTTCCCAATTCTATCATCTTAGGAAATTTTTTTTTGTTGTTGTTGTTGTTTGTTGAGGGAATTGGGGTTAAGTGACTAGCCCAGGGTCACACATCTAGGAAGTGGTAAGAGTCTGAGGCCACATTTGAACTCAGGTCCTCCTGACTTCAGGGCTAGTGCTCTATCCATTGCACTACCTAGCTGCCCCTGATCTTAGGATCTTATAATTTCAAATTCATTTATGCATTATTTTGTTCAATAGGCAAAATAAGACCATGGTATATTATTGATAATAAGTGTCCAATGAAGGGCAAGGGGAAGAGAGAGAGAGATACTCAGTGAAAATTGTTTTTCTCCAACCTTCGCCTAAAAAGTAGTGCTCTAATGAATAAAGAATGGAAGATCACTGAAAAATCATCTCTAAGGAGCTTGTCATCTTTCTTCCTTTCTGTTGAGCCCCACCCCACAGCTCTAAAAAGACACCTAGAAGAAAGTCATCTGAAGCTTGACTCCTACCTTTCTATTACAGTACTTTCCTCACCATTATGCTTGCTTCCCAGCTTCAGGCATATGTTTTGATCACCGGAGGCCCTAGTATTACCTCAGTAACAAGCAGGATGCAACCTAATACTAGACAGCCCTTTCACTGTAAATGCCACTGAATACAGGAACTTTGGTTCCTAAGGATAGTTTTCTTTTTGACAAGAGGCTCAATTCCATGTAATTACAAGAAGATAACTTCCCTATAAATACAGCTGAAACTTGATATTAAAAGAGTGGTCTGAGAAAACAAGAATAGCATTCACATTTTATGTTTAATGACTCACTGTGAGATAAATGTATTCCCTACAGTCACGTGCATGGAGAAGGAGGAAATAATTCACTGAGATTTAATTGTTATTCATATACTACACTAGCTGTATGACTGGGCAAATTATTTTACCTCTCTGAGATTCAATTATCTTCAATTTAGAAAATGAGAGGTTTGGACCAGATAATCTCTAAAGTCCTTTCCAGTCAGTGTCTGTCTATCATTATATATATTTATATGTATACATATATATATGTCTGTGTGTATGCATGCATATCTATATGTATACATATATACCCTTAAATATAAACATATGCATACATACATACATATGTATAATTCTATGTTTCATTTTAAAATTCAAAAAATGAGAATTACTGTTTCATGCTTAAATTGTATTAATAACTGAAAATAGCAATATATCCTATATAGCAAACTGGCTTAATTTTCTTTTTCTATATTATATATAATTTTAAATAATCACTAATATCAATTTCAATCAATATTCATAAGCCTATATATCCCAAAGAAATCATAAAGGAAGGAAAAGGCCCCACATGTGCAAGAATGTTTGTGGCAGCCCTTTTTGTAGTGGCTAGAAACTGGAAATTGAATAAATGCCCTTCAATTGGAGAATGGCTGAATAAATTATGGTATATGAATACTATGGAATATTATTGTTCTGTAAGAAATGACCAGCAAGATGATTTCAGAGAGGCCTGGAGAGACTTACATGAACTGATGCTGAGTGAAATGAGCAGAACCAGGAGATCATTATACACGGCAACAACAGTACTATATGACGATCAATTCTGATAGACATGGCTCTCTTCAACAATGAAATGTTTCAAACCACCTCCAATTGTTCACTGAAGAAAGCCATATACACCCAGAGAGAGGGATGCGAAATGTGGACCACAACATAACATTCTCATACTCCTTGATTGATGTTTGCTTACATTGTGTTTCCTTTATCTGATATATCGTTTGTATAGATAAGATTTTTCTTGCACACCAATGATAAGTTTGGAAATATGTATACATATATTCGATTTGCCAATATTTTAACATAATTAACATGTAGTGGATATCCTGCCATCTAGGGGAGGGGTGGGGAGTTGGGGGAAAATTTGTAACGGAAAGCTATGTAAGGGTTATTGTTGAAGAATTACCCACACATATGTTATGCAAATAAAATAAAAATTAAAAAAAAAATAAAAATAAATAAAAATAAAAAAATATTCATAAGCCTAAAATTCATTCACTTACTTGATCAGCCAGCCAAATAAACAACTAATTCTTTTTTTTTTTTTTTTTTTTTTTGGCGGGGCAATTGGGGTTAAGTGACTTGCCCAGGGTCACACAGCTAGGAAGTGTCTGAGAACAGATTTGAACTCAGGTCCTCCTGACTTCAGGGCTGGTGCTCTAACCACTGCGCCACCTAGCTGCCCCACAACTAATTCTTTTAGAAATGAAAACTAAATCTCAAACTTCTGGCAAGTAGAGAGTCAACTGGAACATTTGAGATGCTTCCACTGAAAACTTACAAAACAATAAGAATTATTGGACTTTGTAAACAGACTCACTTTCCCTTTGAAAAATCAGAGCCCTCCTGGAGAGGTTGAATGGGTGGTGGGTAGGGGGTGAAAAAAAAACAACAATTCTCCTTTCCTGAGATAAGAACCGGATGTTGGGAGCAGCATGAGTCATGGCACTGACATTCTGGACACTAGTCTTTGTCACTGACAGGGCAGGGAGGGGCAGACCAGCTTCCTAGAGGAGAGAAGAGAATTTCTTATTTCTTTACCTGCTTACATGTTCCCCTAGATTTGACTATTATAGATCAGATACCTATGGAAATGTGCAGAAAATAATATCTAAACATTAAATCACTTTAGATAACATTTAGAACAATGATTTTATTAGTTGATGGAACTCATAGGGAAGAAATTACTAGCAAAGTAGATGTGTAGCTATTTGGTGACTTGGAGGTTGTCTTCCCTAAGAAATTAAATGAATTAACCCAGGATCACACAGGCATCATGTGCAAGAGGAAGGCCTGGAATCCAGGTTTTTGTGAATTCAAGTCCAATTATCTATTGACTTCAGTATGTCTTAGCATTTGGTGCTTTAAAATACTTACCCATATTAAGGATATTCCTTCTCTTGATCATATTTTTTCCCTCAAAAATGTCTTTCACTCCAGGTATTAGTGCTCCACTCTGATTTTGAATAAGGCAACATGAAAATTTGTCCTCTACAGTCATCTTCATTAGCAGCTAGCCCAAGAATCCCCAACAATTGAAAGGTTGACAACTAAATTACTGACAACCATCATTCATAATATCTTCTCACATATATCATTTGAAAAGGAGGTTATGTGAGCATAACTTTGCAGTGCACCCAAAACAAAACCAGCCACTAAACAACTCTCATCTCCTCCTCTCTTCTACTTTCCTCCCCAACTACAACAACACTGGATCCTGCCTAAGGGTGAGCTTTTGTCTTATCTTGGGCAGAACCAGGCCTCCATGCCATACTATGTCCTCCCCACTATGTAATTTCTTTCTAAATAGAATGTAAAATTGAAGTCAGGAATTGTCTTTCCAACTAATATTTGTATCCCCAATGCTTAGTACAGGGCCTGGTACACAGTGAGTGCTAAATTAATGTTTTATATATCGGTATGTTTGAGCAGTGAACAAGTGAAAAAGAGAGGTGGAATGAAAAACAAGGAATAGGTAGTACTTCTCCATTCACTGTTGCTCCTGTCCCACAATGGCCATTCATAGTGATATTTTCAATGGAACTCTTACAAAAGCATGATTTCCTAATATTCCACGGGCTATATGCTATTTTTGGAAAATGACAGAAAATATTACATTTGAACATTTTTCCTTTTTAAAAAGCCTGAATCTATTTACATAGCTGAGGGCATTTATCCACACCCCAAAATGGAATCAGCTATGCTAATAAGGCTTGTGTACAAAATACATTATCTTTCATGCAATCACTAATGTGATACTGTTTTGATTCATGAACCACCCTGAAGTACTAGGAGAACAGTTCCTATTGAGTTGAGCTCAACAGGTAATTCTTTGGACTTTCTTTCATTTCAGAATACTTTTCATTCCAAACATTCATCATGCATGCATTCATTATTTCAAAGTATTTATTTTGTGCAAATATTCAATTACTAATAAAGAAAAGGAATTTTTAAGGTTGAAGTAGGAAGGAAAAGGAGAAACTTTATTCCCAATCTTTCTCTTACTGCTAGTTTTTTCCCCTTTCTTGTTCTTTAATTAAGGATGGTTTCCATTCTATCTCTTGGCTATATTTCTCTGGGCTTTGTGCTTTTTTTCAAAGGCACTATGAGTTCAGATGGAAAGAGCTCTAAATTTGGACTTAGATTTATACCTGGGTTACAAATCTTTAGGACACTTTCTGTGTGATTCTTGGAGGCCTAATTTCCTTATATTAGGGAAAAAAAAGGTAGATATTGATAATATCTTTGCATCTTTTACCAGGGCAAGGGAGAACAGAGGATAGGAGAGGAGAAGACAAGAGAAGGGATGAAGAAGGAAGGGAAGAAGAAGGGGAAGAGGAAGGGGAAGAGGAAGGGGAAGGGGAGGGAAGGGAGATTATTATTTTTTTTACCGACTTTTTTTTGTTTGTTTTTTGCAATTGAAAAAACCAAGGCACACTAAAATTAAGTGATTTGCCCAGTTTTACACAGCTAGTAGTCTGAGGCTACCAAATTTGAACCCAGTCTTCATGACTCCAGGCCCAGTACGTCTATAAAATGAGACACCTAGCTGCCTAGCTAATGTGAGAAAAAGTCCTTTGTATACCTTAAAGTACTATTACTTTATGCACATACATGTTATTCAGCAATTACATCTACTAGGTATATTCTATGCACAGATCTCTAGAATAGGTGCTGAAGAATGATAAAAAGAACATTAAAAAATTCAAACAAATTTACTTTCTGAGGAGACAGACTAGTCACACAGCTAAAATCTTAGAATTACTTAGAAGGCAATTTACAAATCTAGTACTATAGGATAGTAAAGGGTAATAGGAGTGAGGTGTGATGCCCCATGAAAGACTTCTGGAAGAAATAAGCCATGGGACAGGCTTTCAAAAAGACGATGCCCACTAACCCAATTAAAAGTAAGAAAGTGAGAAGGCCTGGGTATATGTTCTGTGTATAAGGAATAGCACAAAGAGTAAGACTGCCAAAGTCACTTAAAAAAAAAAAGCTTTGGCTTTATCTTTGGATATTTATTTTTCAACCCCTTCTATCTACCTACCTTGACTTATAGGTTTGGCTTTTTCCCACTATATTTGAAAGTAAAATGTTGATCAGTATTAATAGTTTCTGTCTTCAGGTCATTGTTAAGGGGGAAAAAATGTTAGTTCTTACCAGGGCTGGATACTTCACTGGGGTCAAATGGAGTTCTGTAGTGTGGTTTATGGTCCAATTAGTGTTTTTTGCTTTTTGTTCAGGACAGGAAGCAGCAATCCTTATAAACTTCACCTGGCACATTGGGATCTGTCCAACTCCTTTGCATAAGTAGCATCTCTGACTTTGCCTCTACCTCTCTCTGACCTTGATTAAGCTATTTCACTTATCTTTATTATCACTAAAAGGAAAAGATTTCAAAGATGAAAAAGCACTCAAGAAAAACATTTCTTTAAGAAAATTTCAATTTCTTTTTAGTTTTTGGCTACTGTGTTAGACCCCAATTAATAATTTGCAATGTGAAACCAATTCCTATTAACTTTTTTCCATTAAGTGCCTATCAAAAAAAGGAAAAGAAAAAAGAGAAAAATTATCTTCAGGCTCAAGAACAGATGAGTACCTAGGGCTCTAGAAATAGGGGAAATGTCCCAACCTGTAGCAACTTCCTTCCCCTCTGATTTCACAAGCTTCTCTCAAAATTCATGTTTTTAAAAGGTATATTTCAACTGAAATTGGGAGTACTACTAATGTAGTGACTAAACCATCCTTTCCTTTGAAATGTTGCCCAGATTTAAGCTCAAGTTTTTGCCTCCAGCTCATCTTCTCTTTTCCCTTTCAAGATGAAAAAGAAATTATTCATTCCCAGCTGGCAGCAAAAAAAAAAAATCACTGGGATATCCTAGATGACTCCTGTCAAGCCATTTTTGTATACTGTGGTAGTTCCCACAAGCTTTTGAGACACACACCTCAGTAATCTTCTAGATGAAACCTATAAGAGTAGTTATTTTTATTAAGTTTATTACAAAAGAAACAAAGGCTATGTAAAAGTAAACACTTCTCTAAAATAATATCAAGAATGATGTAAATAGATAAAATCCCCAAACTTTCAGAGATGAAGTTTCCCTCTTATCCTCCTACCCATAACTGCCCATAATTCTACTTTTGCCACAGAAATCAGGAATGGCAAGAACAACCCTGTTAATTACCCAAGTGACTGAAATGACATAAGAGGGATAAAATTCAACACTTAAAATTCAATACTTCCCTAATACAAGGTAAAGTCTTTATTAGCTCTAACATTCTAAGCTTCACAGTGGATTTTTCCAATACTCAGCCAATCATTTCATCCACAAACATTTATTAATTATTAAAACAGTGTATTAAGTGACTAATTAATGTGTCAGGAATTTTAATAGGTCCTGGGGATACAAATATTAAAAATTAGACAATCTCTACTCACAGCTTATATTCTAAACTGGGAACTACCAAGGGCATCAACAAAATAAGCATAAGGAGAATAAGTACAAAGTAGTTGAATACAAAGTGATTTGAGAGAGAGAAAGTACCAGCAGCTGAGGAAATCAGGAAACATCAGGGGATGCAGCTTGAGCCATGTCTTGAAGAAAGAGAAGGATTCTCTGAGAAAAATGTGAGGAAAGAATGCATTTCCTGCATGTGTGACAGCTAATGCAAAAGTACCTAAATAAAAAATAGAATATTATGTGAAGAACAAGAGTTTAGAAAGCCCATTTGGGTGGGGATGAGTTTTGACATTAGTTAATTAACTGAGTAAGGATGTGACATGGCCAGATCTGCACTTAAGAAAAAATCACTTTGACAATAGTGAGAAGGATAGACTGAAATGGAGAAAGATATGAATTAGGTGATCAGTTAATAAGTTGTTGCAATTAGTAAGGCTAGAGATGACAGCTGAGAAGAGAAAAAAGTGGTAGGATACAAGAGATGTTGGGAAGGTAGAAATGGTAAGACTTGACAATTGATTGGATACGTGGGATGAAGGAAAGAAAAGAGCTGAGGATAATCTGGGAGACTAGAAGAATGGAGTTGCCGTCAATAGAAATATGGAAAATTGAAAGAAAAGTGGGTTTGAAGAGGAAAAAAAAGAGTTCTGTTTGTACATGCTGAAACTGATGTTACTGAATTTGAGAGTTCACTAGAGCTCTCCAGAATACCCAGCTTGAAAGTCCAATAGACAGTGAGCAATGCTCTCCCAACTCTTTTACTCTCCAGACTTCCTCTCTCTTGCTTTCTCCCTTATGTGTTTTCTTCCTCTATTAGAATATAAAATTCTTCATGATAGAATTTTTAAATTTCTTTCCCCAAACATAAATGAAAACACTAAAAAACATCAGAATTTAGTTTAAGTGTAATGATTAAACTTGTTCCAGAGAACCACTGAAGAAACAAATTTTCTTCCTCTGGGGAACTATGCATCTAGGACCATACAGAGGCTACTAGTTATAACTGTCATGTAGGTTGGTTTAATTAATGTTTTTATTCCGAGGAAGAAAGTGATTTTGAGAAGTTACTTAAGTATATTATTTAAAAGCATCAATTGTATTTCTTAATTATTTTAAAACCTACATATAATCTTTGAGAAACATGTTAGTAGAGACCACTAGCTCAATGATATTGAAGTTTTGATCATTTCTCTCAAAATTGTCTTATAGCCAGGAAATTGTTTAAAAGGTTTCTTTTTTCTTTCTTTCTTTTTTTTTAGATTTTATTTTATTATTTTTTTTATTAAAGCTTTTTATTTGCAAAACATATGTACAAGTAATTTTTCAACATTGACTCTTGCAAAGCTTTCTGTTACAAATTTTCCTCCCTAGTCCTCACCCCTCCCCTAGATGGCAGGAAGTCTATTATATGTTAATTATGTTAAAATACTTGACAAATAGAATATGTGTATACATATTTTTACAGTTATCTTGCTGTGCAAGAAAAATCGGATCTACAAGAAAAAAAAATCTGAGAAGGGAAACACAATGCAAGAAAACATCAATAGACAGTATGAAAATGTTATGTTGTGGTCCCTCTCTCTGGGTATATATGACTTTCTTGACTGAACAATCAGAACTGGTTTGAAACATTTCATTGTTGAAGAGAGCCACGCCCATCAGAATTGATCATCATATAGTCTTGTTGTTGCCATGTATAACGATCTCCTGGTTCTGCTGATTTCACTCAGCATCAGATCATGCAAGTCTCTCCAGGCCTCTCTGAAATCATCTTGTTGGTTGTTTCTTACAGAACAATAATATTCTATAACATTCATATACCACAATTTATTCAGCCATTCTCCAATTGATGGGCATCCATTCAGTTTCCAGTTTCGAGCCACTACAAAAAGGGCTGCCACAAACATTTTTGAACATGTGAGTCCCTTTCCTTTCTTTAAGATCTCTTTGGGATATAAGCCCAATAGAAACACTGCTGGGTCAAAGGATATGCACAGTTTGATAACTTTTTGAGCATAGCTCCAAATTGCTCTCCAGAATGGTTGGATCCGTTCACAGTTCCACTAACAATGTATCAGTGTCCCAGTTTTCCCACATCCCTTCCAACATTCATCATTATCTTTTCCTGTCATCTTAGCCAATCTGACAGGTATGTAGTGGTATCTCAGAGTTGTCTTAATTTGCATTTCTTTGATCAATAGTGATTTGGAGCAAATGGTTTCTTTTTTCTTCATTTTCCCCAGTAAAAATACTTATATCCCTTTAAATCATATTAAAAGGTTACATTTCTCACTTTCAATGATGTTTATTCTGGAAAGTGGGAATAATTTGTGGCCAATTACACCAAGTAATTTCAATCTTCAAAAAACAAAACAAATTAACCAACTCTACTTTATTCCAAATAACTAACCAGGGCTTGCCTGAATTTTTTAGATAATGTTCAATGTCCTCCCCTTCATATGTTTATTAAAGACTATATTCTACTAGACATTAACCTAATGAACTATAAATGTCTTGTGTGATTTTTTAAAATAATCTTCTTTTTTTTTTTTTTTTGTTTTGCTGAGGCAATTGGGGTTAAGTGACTTGCCCAAGGTCACACAGCTGTTACGTGTCTGAGACCAGATTTGAACTCAGGTCCTCCTGACTTCAGGGCTGGTGCTCTATCCACTGCGCCACCTAGCTGCCCCTAAAATAATCTTTTAGATTCAAATATCTAGCAACTAAATTTTCCACTTTATTCTTTCAAAAAGATTTCTTCTCAATTTATCTTTCTAAAGAGCCCAGGTAAGCACTACTCTACTTCCACAGAATACATGAACAACTTGCAAATATCACAATGAAATCATCCAACAACAATACAAATACAATACAAATAATAATTTCAAGGATAATAAAGTCTTCCAGCCCATGTATGAAGCAAATAAGAAATGATAAATAGATTTACTCTTAAATGCTTTGCTTGCTGTACAACACACCCAATTCATTCTACTTCTGTGATCCAGTGATCTGTAAAGGAAGCATTTGGGAAGCTACAGATAATGATAGGGGCAAGCTATACTGAAAAAATATAATCAAGGTACGCTTTTTTAAAAACAACTTATTTCAAACAGAAAATAGATCTTTCACATGAGGATGGATTGAAACAAAAGAACATTTACACAAAAAACACATTTTCCAGCTATTTTTTGGTCTACTTTTCCCTAGGTTGAAGATATGCTGAGAAGAGATGAGAGAAGAGAAAAGAGAGAGAAGACAACAGAAGACAAGACATGACACAAGACACAAGAGACGAGACGAGACAGAAGAGAAGAGGAGGAGCTCTCCCAGGAAAATCAGAAACATATTTAACCAAGTACTTCTTGCAGTCCAATATGGAAATACTTAAGGAGGACTATACAAATGCTTAATCTAAACCTAAGCCTCTGAAGAGAGCAAGATGGGAGCCCAAGTCTATTTCTATAGAAATGCCACAATTAAACAGGAAGGCTTACATTTACATAACCACATTAAAGAACTTCAGAATTCGCCTCCATCCAGCCCATTAGTGCTCTAGAGTGACAAACATGCTTAAGTAGAGGCTTTCCGAATCTGTCAAAAGCCAGCAGTATTTCAAAATTAGCAGAAACAAAAGGATCCACACGGCTATTTTTCTTTGAAGTTTTCTTGACTTTTCTTTTGTTGGCCCTCTTAACTTCAATTGTACTTTAAAGTGTTCATTTCACAGTAGGTTCTTCTGTTGAAACATATGTAAAGAAGGAATTGAATACTGGAGCCAGCTACCAAAGAACACACTGTCTCTCTCCCCCCAAAAAATCTAAATAATAATAATAATAATAATAAATCTGGCTTGCCAAAACTAATCCAAAGAGATTTCTACATTGTCTTTAGTTTCATATACAGCCAAGGATTCTTATATTATTGCTATCCTCCTCTTAATACATGTTGGGTAGGGAAAATAAACTATCAACTAGAAGTATCAGATGACCATAATTTAGTTTCAAAATAATCACACATTTAAAAGCTCACTTCAATTGATCATATCAAATTTCATTTTTATGCTCTGAGATCAGTCCAGATAGTTGTTAATGATTAGTGCAAAAGACTTCAAAGTTGGAGCTTATTTTGCAAGTGAACTCATGACCTATTTGTGAGCCACACAACAATAGATCCTATAAACTATAGTTATCCAGGCATATTCCATTTTGAATTGAGACATTTACTTCATACTCTTGCCCAGAAGCTGTTGGCAAACTGTAGTTTCACAATCCAAACCCCAAGCATTTGTTGTTCCTTTAACTCTTCTATAGGTTTTCACCTCATGTTATGAGGTAACATAGCAATACAACTTGGACAAGTAAGTATGCTTGAATTCTAAAGACCACAATAACTACAACTGGAGGCTGATCAGAAGTAGTTTCTTTGGTAGCAGAATTTCAACAAATTATTAAAAAAAATTACATCTGTAAGGTACAAAAATGTGTTTAGATGAGTCTGGTGCTGACATAATAGTTTTATGAGAAGTGGAAACTCATTGCTAACAGCTATTCTGTTAACTGAGAAGGATGTATTTTTGTCATCTGAATACAAAAGTGTATTATACTTCATGGCAATTGATATGGGAAAAGCAGATGTTTTTAAGGTGAGAAATGAAAGGGAGAAAACATATTCCTGGCAAAATTTGTTATTTTCAATACAACTCTTCCCTCCTCACACCCTCCCTCAAATTGCACTGAGGCAATTTAGCTCAAAGCACAACTTAGCAAACAGCTTACCAAAGCAGAGAATTCCTATAAAAATATCCTTAATACTCTTCCTATTTCATTTTTAAGTCATCTGCAAAGATAACTTTATTTAAAATTCATAATATAGTATTTTACTATGTGCCAACAAAGAATCAATGGGGAAATGTTTCATGATAAAAGATATTAATTTACCCACCCTATCAAACATAAAAGGGGAAATTGTCACTTCTCATAAAAAAAATTATGTAGGAAGAAATGAGTCCGTTTTAAAAGATTAGCCATTGCTACAGGTATTTATTAGAACCAAGTTGGGCCCAGTATTTAGCACAGAATAAGCACTTAATAAATGCCTTTTGAGTGATTAAATCACAGAATCTCAGAGCTGAGATAGGCCTTAGCTTAGGGTACCATCAATTGCCCTCAACTATAACCATGAAAAGTTCAACAGGATTTACCACGGTTCTAAGAGACAATTCTGTACATGCCAGATTAAATTAGAATAAACAAGCCAAAAAAGGAATAAATGGACATTCCAACCTCCTGAATGTTGTTGCCATATTTCTAATGCATAAATGACTAGTGAAGAAATCATCATAAGGCTTGACTGGGCAGTGGAGGCAAGCCAAAACTATCTCCCCAAACATCTAAAAGCTTCCAGTGTTTGTTTTTAGAGTGCTCAAAGAGTGTTCCGATAAATTCTAGTCTTACGAACAGTGCTTCCTCTACAACCGCTGACCTCTACCTCACTTTGGGTTGACCCTATACTCAATTCCAGGTTGTCATTGCCAAAATAACATACCTGGTCTCATGCCAGAATTTTACAGGAGGGTTAGTATTGCTTCTAATGGGAAAACAGTGAGCCACACCCTGACACTCTGGTAGATATTAAAAATAAATTAATTCATTCCAGAAACAAAAGCATTGGCTTCATTACATTGTAAACATTAACTCAACAAGAGAAAACTTACTAGAAAATACTTGTAGACTACCAGCAGTCCTGGACTCCGCTCAGGGATCTGATCAATGGAACACTGGCACATCTCAGGACATGCTGATCTAGCATACAAGAGAAAACCAATGTTCCCTCCTACATGGATCAGAATCTCTGGAACCAAACCTCCCACTTAGAGACCTTTGGACCTAGGCCCAGAACAATCTTCCAAGGGTATTTCCAGATTCCTGGGGTGGTCCTAAGACTTCAAGGGTTCCAAAAACTGGCCCAAACTCTAGGAGAACTTAACTGGCTGTGCATCATTCTGTGGAATGTATCCAGGGTTCCAGTGCCTTTCATCCTTTTCTTCTTTGCCATAACCAAATGTGGTTGACTCTTTAAATGTCCCTAATAAACTGGTGAAGTGCCTCCCTTTAAGGATATACAATTTCCAAAACAGAGACCAGGTTGTAGCTGTTTCCCATTTGAATCCCTTGAAGATCAGCCCATTCAAATTCAATGACCACAGTATTCTGAGAGCTAGATTATCAGGGGACATATTTATTGCTATCTATATTCATTTCCTTATGATGGAAGACTGTTGTTGTGAAAGGAAATCAAGCCAGGTTGAGGTGGATGAAAATGCCAAAATAGCAAAGCTTTTGGAATTCTTTAATTTCTAAATTGAAAGGATGGTTTCACAATGACTTCAAGATCATAGATCATGACACTAAACTAACAAATGTAATGGCCCATTTCTACCTTTCTAAGACATCTGTCTGGTCAACATGCTAACAGAATCAATGGATTTAAATTCATAAGAATGCCATTCATAAATGAAAATAATAAGCTCTACTGCTTCTCTCTTTAGCTTGACTTTGGATATGGCTTTTGTACAACACAAAAGAATGTTCCAACTTCACCAGATAATCAACAAGCATTTATTAATAAGCATGTGATGTAAATAAAGACTTGGAGACTTCATTCATAGTCTGTCATTACATCAAAAAATATTCACCAGTAAGATGAAAAAGTATTCACATGTAACATAATTTTTTTACTCAGTGTTCTTAAATGACTCATGGGTCAGAAAGGGACCTTGAATAGTTATTTAGTCCATTTCTTTGCTTTCAGAAATGACTACACCCAAATTACACTAAGCAGATGAGAATTCTAGCTTGCTTTTATAGACACTTAAAGAACATGATTTCATAACCATTCTTAGGAATCCATTCTGGTGTTTGTCAACTCTTATGCTAAATAAGTCCTTCTTGTGTTTAGTCTAAATACCTTATGTTATAATTTAAATCCATATTATAAGGTCAGATAAAATCATATTTATTTATGTATTTATTTATTTATTGCTGAAGCAATTGGGATTAAGTGACTTGCCCAGGGTCAAACAGCTAATAAATATTTAGTGTTTAAGACCAGATTTGAACTCAGGTCCTCCTCACTTCAGGGCTGGTGCTCTATCCATTGCACCACCTAGCTGCCCCCAAATCATAAATTTAGACTCAGAACAGAGCACAAAATTTAAGATGAAACAACATAGCTCAACCACTCTTTATAAAATCAACCTGTATATTGATGAAATTGGTTACACAAGAAACAAATGTATGAATTATATAAGACTCAACTATGCTGGCTGTTTATTGGTTTTTAGGAGGTACTTCACTTGTCCTTCCTCAAACAAGGTATCTCCTATGTCAAGTTATGACACAGTATATCTTATAGAAATTAGTAATAACTAGACTCATCATGGTATAACAGACATTTATATAATACTTAAGATTTGCAAAGCTATTTATATATTATCATATGGGAGCCCCAGGAAAATCATGATATACTTTTTAGTGCAACTATTATTTATTCTCATCTTACAGCTGAAAAAATTGAGGATGAGTAAAAATCAAATAAAATTCTATAACAGATCTAACTACAATGAAAATTATGTTCAACAATTCACTGAGTTTTAACATCAAGTGAGGTATTAAAGCCTATTTTTAACCTACAAGTATTTATATTCAGAAGGTGTTCTGCAAAAACTCCAAGCAAAAGGATTCCTTAATCACAGATGGCATTGTACTAATTGCATCAAGCTCCAGAATACTACAAACCCTCCTCAGTGAAATCCAGAGCATGTGAAAGAAATTAGCCTAACAATCCATGTTAGAAAATAAAGTAGCTAGAAAATCAAACATGACCCAGGCTATTATACACAGTTGGATACACAACTCACCAAATTAGCATATCACTATGTACATCCTGGGCAAGTCCTGCAAAAGGACAACGGATTAAGTCAAAAGCTGAGTAGGTTCCTTGTACGTCTGAATGGTTCACATTTGTACAACTACACAGTGTGTGTTTCCACTAGTCTCAATGCTGTGGTTATGGAATACCATGGTCTCAGAAGAACCCATTATCAAAAGAGACAATTAGCCCATAGAACAATGGAAAAATCACATGCAGAGAAAAAGTGGACTGCAATATGCCACCGATAATAAGTTATGTAGGAGGCATAAAAACCATTATCAAAGACATATCTAATCAGAAAAGGATATGGGGAGGTTACATATTAAGAAAGAGAGACCACAGATGGGCATCTGAGTCTGCAAATGGAAAGCTTTCAGTACATGAGTAGAACCTTCAAGAAAGGTGCATGGAAGAATTTATACAAGAATTACATAGATCTTGTAACCTGAGTCAGTGGAAGGATTACCCTATACTGATAAAATTTTGGACTTTGAGTTAAAAGATCATGTAGGTCATCAGCTCATAGACCTAGAGCTGGAAGGGACAGTCAGAGGCCAACCCCTTTATTTTACAGATGAGAAAACTGAGACCCAAAGAAATTAAGCAATCATCAGCACCAGAAGTAGGGCTCTGATGCCAGAGCTAATATTGAATCTGCTGTACTAAGTATTAATAAAAACCAAAATTAGTTACCTCATCATCTTTTCTTTTCCAAGCTGAAAAGTAACATTATTAGCATTAATGTCTGTTAATTAAATTAGCTGGCATTCAAATAGTACTTTAAATAAACTATACTACTAATATTAACTCATTTTTAATCTTAATAACAACTTGATGAGATAGGTATTATTAACCTAACTCTATATAAGAGAAAAGAACATCAGAGAGGTTACATGAATGGCCCACAGTTGTACAGCTAATCTGTGTTGGAGGTGAGACTTGAACCCATTTCTCTTCTGGGTCCTAAATCCAACATTCTTTTCACTACTATAATCCTATCTCAGCCTAAGACTGCATACTAAATTCATGGTATAGTGAATAAAATATGCTTTATTTGGAGTCAGGAAGACCTGAATTAGGAAGACAAATCCTGCCTCTGACATTTGCTATCTGTTTAGGTCTCTAGTCACAGTCAAATAATTTTACCTCTGTGAAAATGAGTTTTCTTAACAGTAAAATAGGGAAAAGAAGACTTATTTTACCTGCCTCATAGGATTATTCTTCGGAAAACATTTTGGAAATTTTAAATTGTGACATTATTATGAGTGTCTGTCCTAACCAAAAGTATGTAAGAAGCTTCTGGCTGGGCCCAAAGATCACTTCAGTATCATTTCTGTTTAGGCTGTCTCCTTGTCAATTTTTTATGCAGAGTGACTCCACAGAGCCTTATTACTGCCTCTCTCATTCTCAGGGCTCTGTCTTTCCTGCTTTTCACTGTGACAGGAAGAATTAACGTGGAATCTTCAGAAGATTGTGGACAGACAATACTCACTGAAACTGAGAAGCAGGACATAAGGTTTAAAAGTTAGGTAAAAGGAAAGGTATTATAGGACCATAAATTTAGAGTTCACTTTAGAGGCCATCTAAATGGTTAAGTGCTCTTGGTCACATCTAAGTGGTCTTGGTCAATCTAAGAGATTGCTGAATCTTTAAGTGAACCAAGCATTGTTATTTTAATCTTTTCTAGCATTATCAAAACATAAAAATTTACTTGAATAAACATAATGTCTATAAACTCATTCACACATATGTGAATTATTACTTTTCAAATATGTACACCTGCTATTGTGATTAATAAAGCAAAACTTCATAGTAGCTTTTTGTCATGTGTTTTCTCATTGAACAGGAACTAATAGCACAACTATCATGGATGATTTTGATTTAATCATGTTATATTATAGAGGGGGAAGAGAGGACATGCTTGACAAGGTAGCAACTACCCATTATCCCAATCACCACTCACTTTATTGAACTTTGGCTCAGAAAGATGAAGCAACTTCTAGCCCAAGGTCATATGTATAGTGAGAGCAGACTCAAGATTTAAATTCCAGGTCCTCTGACTCTAAATCCAGTGTTCTTACCACTTAATGGTCTGCAAAAAACAAACAAAAACCCTAGAACAAAAAATGAAAAATTTATCTAAATAAATCCTTTCCCATATCAAGATTGCTTTCAATGCATGTGCTC
This sequence comes from Myrmecobius fasciatus, assembly GCA_023553655.1. NCBI lineage: Eukaryota > Metazoa > Chordata > Mammalia > Dasyuromorphia > Myrmecobiidae > Myrmecobius > Myrmecobius fasciatus. The sequence goes on from JAJPUD010004086.1 coordinate 158,315, forward strand.
ATAGGTTTTGGCCACTAGCCTCTGTGATTCAACTTCTAGAAAAGTTACTTAATTTCCATGTTGTAGATAGTATAAGAAGAAGTTTGGCATTTTTAAATAAAAGTATTTTGTATAGCAGTTTATAATGAATTCATTATTCTTCCTAACAATCCATGAGAGTAAAATGAATCTGACCCAAAAGCATTTTTTAGGCACATACTATTTAGTGTCAATAATGAAGACCTGGGCTCGAATCATAATTCTTCCACAAAATGACTCTGTGACACTCTCAGAGTCTTAAGACTCTTAAGTTCTAGAGTAGGTATTAACCTGAATTAGTAGATAGAATTTGTTCACCAACTCAGCTAGGTGGCACCGGAGACAGAACGTAAGACTTGGGGACAGGAAAACTTGAATTCAAATGTGACCTTGGACAACATTTACTAGTCTATGTGACCTGGAGCAAATGACGACCTCTGTTCACCTCAGTTTCCTCATCTGTAAAACAGAGATAATAATAAAATAAAATCTACCCCCAAGGCTGAAAGATAAAATGAGATATTTGCAAACTTTAAAAAGGTACATGTTAGCAATTGTTGTTGTTGTTGTTATTATTATTATTCCAATATTAAGAACTCACAGGCCTAATCTCTACTCCCATTCCTGGTGCTCAGCTAGGTGCTGAGCTAAATACACAAATTAAAATGTGAGATAGCCACTGCTATCTAGGAACTTACATTCTACTGGTGAGACACACATCTTAAATAAATACAGGAAATTTGAGTAGAACCTTGAATGAAGCAGGCGGGATAAGGTGGTAGTGCATGTGAAAAACAGGGACAACCATATGCAAAGACATGAAAATGGGAGAAGGGATGTTGTGTCCAGAGAATAGCAAGAAGAATTTAGATGTAACTTAGAGTGTGCAAGAGGGAAGAATATTTATAATGATCCTGAAAAAAGAGGTTGAAAATACATGGGGAAAAGCCATACCAAACAGAGGAATTTATACTTTATCCTAGAAACATTTAGGGATCTTCCTGAATTTTCTTGTGGAAGAACTAACATGGTCAGACCTTGGGCAGCTTTGTGAAGGATTAATTAGAGAGGGCAGAGACTGGATATTAGGAGTCCAAAAAAGAGAATGCTGCAATAGTTCAGTTTAAAAGTGATGAGGGGATAAATCATAATAGTTGTATAAGTAGAGAAAAGGGAAGAAATACAAAATTACTGAGAATCACAGAATTACAGATTAAGAGCTACCTTAAAGGTAGCTCTTAAGGTAAGAGCTTTACCTTAGAGGAATAATGGTTCCCATGCATTACAATTAATAGAAAAGCAAGACTCCGAAGAGTTGGATGATTTTACCATAAGCCACACAATAAGTCAGAAGGCAAGGACCTCTCCAGACAACACATAGGTGAAGAGAGGTCGTATAAACAGGGATTTGGAAAATAAGACATGACTGGCTTTGCTTTTTTTTTTTTTTTTTCCTTTGCAAGGGAAACAAAGGATTTCCGGAAAAGTTTAGGTAAAACCAGAAAGTTATTCAGTTTCTCAGCTGTAGGTCTGATTCAAAGGGGAATCTTATATAAGCTTTGTGTAAGTGGGGAAAGAAGGGCATGAGGAAAATACAGAAGATGAAATTAGATCATTTGGGGTAATACATTTTAAAAAATGAGACCCTGAGGTATAAGTTATATGGAGAAAACACACACACACACACACACATACTCACTCACTCACACTCAGGTCCTCCACTCCAACTACTGACTTCCTCGACTTTCTTTAAATCCCAATTAAAATATCACCTTTTATAGGAAGCCTTCCCCCAAATCTTTTAATTCCAGTACCTTTACTCTATTAATTATTTCCTATTTATCTCATATATAGTTTGCTTTGTTTGCATGTTACCACCCTCATTTGATTTTAAGTGCCTTGAAGGTAAGTACTATTTTGTACCTACTTTTCCAATCCCCAACTCTTAGCACAGTGCCTGGTACATAATAAGTACTTAATAAATATTTGTTGCTTATTAATTGATACTGTATTCTGTGACTTTTTGGACCTATTTTTCTATTTTGATTCTATCTAAAGCATTTCCTTCAGCCAAACAAAGATAAAATTAAGCCAAAGCAAAATATCAAATAATAACACTAATTAGTAATGAGTCATGGAGATAGTAGTTCTGTATTTCTCCAAACCACCAAACTCACTCCTACCATGTGCCGTTCCATTGGGAAAGCTAAGAAGGAAAGGAAATGATGGATCAGAAAGAAAACCCATCTGCAAGGTTGGCTTACTGTAACTTGCATGAAGTGGGTATGCACTAAATAAATGTTTCCTCAACATATGAACTTCATTTGATGATACGATCCAGCAACTGTTTTTGCTGGCTCTATAACCCCTACCTCTCCAAAAGACACAGCTACTGAAGACCTGGAAAACTTAGCACCCAAGTCCCTAGAATTTTCAAATAGTTCAAACATCAGAAATACTATGATATTAAAGAAGCTGTTCTACCACCATCTTTGACATTGAACTCTAAATACCATGGGGCCTTTCCATCTTAATTTCAGCTAAAATCTCATATATGTTATCTTCCTCTCATTAGTACATGAGATCCTTGAGACTGTCATGTTTTTCAATTTGTATCCCTAATGCTTAGGATAAATGTTTTTTCACTGACTTCCAATTCCCACTTGATAGTAATCTTGACCCGAGCCAAGCAAATTCACTGGCTAGGTGAAGGTCATTTCTATCTCTAAGGTTTTACACATGTTCTCCATTCTTCTCTATTCCTTCTCTTTCTTTAAAGCCTGGGTTCAATTCTTACCTTATCACAGCAGCTTTCTCTAATTATTCTGTTCCAAACTTATTCAATTTTTTTTTGTATTTTTATAGTTGTTTGTAATAAGTTCACAAATACAGTGCTTTATGATATAAAAGAATTTTAATATCTGATTTAATCCTTACAAGAAGCTTTGTCATAAGTAGTATATCATATGTGAAAATGAGAAGAATAATACACTATAATTCTGTATATCAGGATCAAATCAGATACTGGCTATTGCTATGATATAATTTGCCCAAGTTCATAGAGCTAGTCATTTACAAGAGCCAGATTCACAGTTAGCTCCATTTTCATTATTTTTGATATTCACACATTACCTTTTAAATGGTCTCTAAATATTGTCTTTTTCATGTAATGACTCTTTAGATTAATTCTGGGAACAGTATATTATTTCCTTTTGTTGTTGTTATTGTCCTTACATCTTACCTGGCACAGTTGTTCAGTACACAATAGGGTATTTGAAAAAATATACTTTCTTTATCAAAGCACACTGAGCCAGGGCAGAGAGGTGAAGTATTTGTGCTGTAACTGTAGCCTGAAGGGCCACAAAAGCCCCCCTCCCCCAAAAAAGTAGTGTGTGGTTAACATCCTTCCAATATTCAAGTTAGGGACCTAGCTAAGAAAGCACCAACCCTTCAGAGAGGGATAATATCACAAAAAAGTTGGATTTCCCTACTATAGTTTGGAACCGTCATCTCATTTCAAACCTTAGTCAAGTGAAAAAAGCTCTGATCATGATCACTAAGCAATAGTAACATGGGACCATGTTCCTAACTTTCCTAAACAACCCTAGACAATGAACATCACTAGTGTCTTCGTCAAGTAAGTCTGTCATAGCCTTTTCTGAAAGTGCTTTTTCTTTTCTTTTTTTTTTTATTTTATTTGTATAACATATGTGTGGGTAATTCCTCAACATTAACCCTTACAGAGCTTTCTGTTACAAATCTTTTCCCCCCAACTCCCCACCCCTCCCCTAAATGGCAGGATATCCACTACATGTTAATTATGTTAAAATACTTGACAAATCGAATATATGTATACATATTTCCAAACTTATCATTGTTGTGCAAGAAAAATCTTATCTACACAAAAGACATATCAGATAAAGGAAACACAATATAAGCAAACATCAGTCAAGAGTATGAGAATGTTATGTTGTGGTCCACATTTCACATCCCTCTCTCTGGGTGTATATGGCTTTCTTCAGTGAACAACTGGAAGTGGTTTGAAACATTTCATTGTTGAAGAGAGCCATGTCCATTAGAATTGATCGTCATATAGTATTGTTGTTGCCGTGTATAATGATCTCCTGGTTCTGCTCATTTCACTCAGCAACAGTTTATGCAAGTCTCTCCAGGCCTCTCTGAAATCATCCTGCTGGTCATTTCTTACACTACAATAATATTCCATAATATTCATATACCATGATTTATTCAGCCATTCTCCAACTGAAGGGCATCTATTCAGTTTCCAGTTTCTAGCCACTACAAAAAGGGCTGCCACAAACATTCTTGCACATGTGGGGCCCTTTCCTTCCTTTATGATTTCTTTGGTATATAAGCCCAATAGAAATGCTGCTGGGTCAAAGGGTATGCACAGTTTGATAACTTTTTAAGCATAGTTCCAAATTACTCTCCAGAACGGCTGTATCCGTTCACAGTTGCACCAATAATGCATCAGTGTCCCAGCCCTCCCACATCCCCTCCAACATTCATCATTATCTTTTCCTGTCATCTCAGGCAATCTAACAGGTGTACAGTAGTATTTCAGAGTTGTCTTAATTTGCATTTCTCTGATCAATAGTGATTTGGAACACCTTTTCATGTGACTAGAAATAGTTTTAATTTCCTCATCTGAAAATTGTCTCTTCATATCCTTTGACCATTTATCGATTGGAGAATGGCTTGAATTTTTATAAATATGAGACAATTCCCTATATATTTTAGAGATGAGACCTTTATCAGAACCCTTAAATGTAAAGATGATTTCCCAATTTATTGCTTCCCTCCTAATCTTGACTGCATTGGTTTTGTTTGTACAAAAACTTTTTAACTTAATATAATCAAAATTATCCATCTGGTGTTCAATTAGGAGTTCCAGTTCTTCCTTGGACATAAATTTATTCCATCTCCATAGGTCTGAGAGGTAAACTATACTACGTTCCTCTAATTTACTTATTATATCACTCTTTATATCCAGATCATGAACCCATTTAGATCTTATCTTGGTATGTGGTGTCAGATGTGGGTCAAGCCCTAATTTCTTCCACACTAGTTTCCAATTTTCCCAGCAGTTTTTGTCAAATAGTGAGTACTTATCCCAGAAGCTGGGGTCTTTGGGTTTATCAAAGACTAAATTGCTATAGTTATTGCCTAGTTTGTCTTGTGATTCTATCCTATTCCACTGATCGACTATTCTATTTCTTAGCCAGTACCAAATGGTTTTGATGACCACTGCTTTGTAATATAGTTTTAGATCTGGTACAGCAAAGCCACCTTCATCTGCCTTTTTTTTTTCTCATTAATTCTCTTGAAACTCTTGACCTTTTGTTCTTCCAAATGAATTTTGCTACTATTTTTTCTAGATCTGTAAGATAATTTCTTGGGAGTTTGATTGGTATGGCACGAAATAAGTAAATTAGTTTGGGTATTATTGTCATTTTTATTATATTCGCTCGGCCTACCCATGAGCATTTTAAGTTTTTCCAATTGACTAGGTCTGATTTTATTTGTGTGGGAACGTGCTTTTTCTTATTACCCAACAGCTCATTTTAAAGAGAAAACTGTACATAAGAGTCACCAAAGAAGCCTGAGATATTATACAACCCAATAATTTTCCTTTGATTGTGCCTCATTTTCTCTTAACTTATTCTTCAAGTTGGCTTTTAAGCCCCCTGTCAGGCCTTAACAGCCATATTCAATACAACAATTTTTGGCACCATTAGCTCAAAGGAGTGTGTCACAAGTACTTTAAAGGCAGACTGTCACAAATAACCCAGCAAAATGAATATCTAATACTTACCCTTCATTATGTCAGTGCCTTGAATACAAAGATAGCTGATTTTTAAAATATTTCTGTTAAAAATGAGACTAAAGGGATGCTAAAGGTTTTGGACTATTTTAAGAGAATTATCACTTGTTACTGTATCAATGATTTTAAGAGCCCCAGTAATTAATTAAGAAACACAAGAACTTCCCCTACCAGAACAATTTAGCCTGTATACACATAGAACAAATCTACTTACAAATGTATATTCATTCTCCACTTTACTTAAGCATTTGATGAGGATTTCCCCCCCAAAGCATCACTAAGTATCATAATATACCAAATGAAACACTCATCTTGAGCACATTGAGCTTTGGTTCATGATGCCACCTCCAACTCCAAAGCATCTTATTGCTAATTATGCATTTGGTTTAAACTGTAAATTTTAAAGTGAACTGAAAGCTAATCTGGCTGAATGTTTCATAAATGGAAGATATAAAGGTTTCCACCTGGCATATAGCAATTTTCTTCACTAATTTTATCCAATTTTTGTGTGTGTGTGCTTCTTGTAAAAAATACAAAGACTTAGTTTTCAAAGCACAGTATTTCTCAGATCTAACTCAAGGGGTTTAGTCTTTTTAGACCTTGACTACATGCTCAAAAATATTAAATTCAACAAATGCTTAGTTAACCAGTAACTCAACACTCGCACCCTTTTTAAAATACAGAGTTAAACTAAACCTGACAGGTCAGATAGTTGTAATATGTGATTTAATGCTATACATCAAACCTCTGATACTAGGATTTGTGATTTTTTTTGTTTGATTTTTTTTTTGTTTTTTTAAGTTGTTTTTTTTTTAAACCTGATGTGCTTTCCCCTAAGAAAAATCCCACCAGAACTCAAAATAGCTAAAAACAATAAATTAATCAATATAATCAGGAGCATTTTCTACTACTGAGATCTTTCTAAACTTTTTATTTGTTTCGTTCTGACCAATTCTAGGTTGGAGGGAAAATGTATTTACTATTTAAGGTTAGATTGTAGCATCAGTGTCTCTGACTCCTCCCATCCTCTCCACTCAAAAAAAACAAGAAATCACATTCAGTAGGGGTTGTTCCAGAGAAGAGATAGAGATGAATTTTCAATTAGGTTGGCCTACCAAAATGTTAAACACTCATCAGTCTAGTAAAGTGGAAATGAGCTTCCATAATATAAGGCTCTTCAGAGTCAGCTGTCTGGTTTCCGATATTCAACACACAGCTTCCATGGCATTGACCCAACAATGTAACTAACCTCCAGGGCAGAAAAGAAACCATTTCTATTCCATAGTCTGGGCTTATCCCCAACTGAGACATGAGGACAAGCAGCACCATTCAATGTAAACATCTGTGTGGCAGAGTCCTGCTTCATTTAAATAAGTTTCTGTTCCCCAAGACTCTTAAAAGGGGGAAAGGTCAGATAACTACAAACTTCACCCAGTGCAGTGCCCACAAGCCAACAGAGTTTGTCTTCTCCTACTATTTGATAATCAAACATTGGCCTTCAAATGGGGAAAATCTGGATGCAAGCACTTGCCTTGTGACCTTGGACAAGTCCCTTAATTTCGGAGGCCCCTGGCAACTCTCTCAGACTCTAACCTGAAGAAAGATGCTGATTTGCACTGAAGTTTCTGAACAAGGGAGTTTCCTTTTAAGCTAAAATCTCAGATGTTAAACAATAACAGCAACAAAAATCAAAGCAAAACTAAAGACTACTCAATAATGTATCCCTACTGAATGTGTTTGACTAATTGGTGAATTAAAAAATGCAGGGGAATGAATAGAAAGTGATTTAAACTTGTCCAATTAAGTGAAAAATAACCGTGAAGATAAGGAACTTTCCCATCCCTAAACTGAAATATCAATAATAAAATTATTGTCATTCAATTATATCTGACTCTTTGTGACCCCACTTGGGGTTTTCTTGGCAAAGATACTATGGTTTGCCATTTTCTTCTCCAGTTTATTTTACAGATGAAGAAACTTAAGGAAACAGAAATGACTTGCCCAAGATCACACAGAGAGTAAGAGTCTGAAATCACATTTGAACTCAGATCTTTCTAACTTTCAGTGCATCACTCTATCCCCTGCACTACCTAACTGCCCAGAAATAAAAATACCTAAGACTAACGGAAGGGGATATTGGAAAACACAAAGTTGAATCAGGAAAAGGGAGAGAATTTTCAGGCAGCCCTCTTAAACTAATCAGCAACAACAACAACAAAGTTGAAAGCAGTTTTAAGTGACTGGGTATATTGGTACTCAAATTACATTAAATTCAAAAACTAATTTGTCTCCTACCCTCTCTATTCACTCCAAGTAGTCTTATAAGGTGCTAGAAAGAAAACTCTAAAAAGGTGATTAATGCTTCTCCTTGAGAACCCTACAACATTGAAGGAGCACAAATAAATAACAATTTACCACTTAAAAGGATAATTCTAATTTCAAAACGCTTTAAAAATCATATGGACCAAACCTAGTCCTTTCTAATTCTGGAACAGCCTCATTCTCAAGAAAGGAGAGAGGATATTGCAGTAGCCTTGTCAAGCACCAAGAAATAAAGAAGGGAAGAAAGTAGAGAGAGAGAGACAGAGAGAGGAGAGAGAAAGGGGAAGCTCAATGCACAGCTCTGGGAGATCAAAGAACCTCCTATAAATTATTGGCAAAGCACAAGGTGTCCTCCTATTGTACCAGCAAAGATAGAGGGGCAGGAAGTAGCTGTTCTGGGGTTACAATACATTCTCTTATATTAAATCAACCTAATTACAAGGAAATGAATTCCAAGTAAACCACCCAAGATGATATAAATCCTACAAAAGAAAAGCTAGGAAATGCCAGGCTTGTTTCATTCTTTTCCCTAAAATTATCTTTGCTACCTTCCACTGTTACCTACTATGATTTTTTTCTCTGTTACCTGCCATTAGGCTAGTCTTACACAACAAGCATGATCAATTAAGGGAAAACTGTGTAGGTAAATAATAGTCTAAGCTTAATATCAATAATCAAACAATTACCAAAAGTCCTTTTAAGTGCTAGTCGAGTCCATACTAACACCATTACATCATTAGCTTCCTTAAGTTGCTCCAAGGATTTGAGGCCAGAAGGGTTTTAGGACAAAAAGCCTTCCTATCTGGAAGATGAAGACGATGTCCTACAAGATGAAATGATTTGCTACAGATAGTAAGTAGTTAGGACTTGAACCTATTTCTCCAATTCCAAAAACAGCATTCTTTCCAGGTCAGTATGCCAATATTCCTACCCTATTCTTCCTTTTCTAACCTAACACAATTATTGAGAGGAATGTGCTAGTAAAGTCTTTTTTTTAATAGAGCTTTTTATTTACAAAATATATGAGTGATTTTTCTACATTAACCTTTGCAAAAACTTTTTTTCCCAAGGTTTTCCCTTCCTCCCCCCCCACCCCTAGATGACAGGTAATCTAATACATGCTAAATAGGATAAATTATATGACAAATACAATACATGTATATATATCCATACAGTTATCTTACTGCACAAGAAACATCAGATCTAGAAAGAGAAGAAGAAAAAACAACCTAAGAAGGAAAACAAAATGCATGGAAATATTCACAGAAAACGTTAAAATGCTGTGTTGTGGTTCACACTCAGTTCCCACAAGCCTCTCTCTGGATGTATATGACTATCTTCATCGCTGAACAACTGGTTTGAATCACATCATTGTTGAGGAGAACCATGTCCATCAAAATTGATCATCATATAGTCTTGTTGCTGTGTATAATGTTCTCCTGGTTCTGCTGATTTCACTCAGCATCAGTTCATGCAAGTCTCTCCAGGCCTCTCTGAAATCCTCCTGTTGGGCATTTCTTACAGAACAATAATATTCCATAACGTTCATATACCATAATTTATTCATCCATTCTCCAATTGATGGGCATCCTTTCAATTTCCAATTTCTTGCCACTACAAAAAGGGCTGCCACAAACATTTTTGCACATGTGGGTCCCTTTCCCTCCTTTAAAATCTCTTTGGGATATAGGCCCAGTAGAAACACTGCTGGGTCAAAGGGTATGCACAGTTTGATAACTTTTTGAGCATAGTTCCAAACTCCAGAATGGTTGGATCCGTTCACAGTTCCACCAACAATGTATCAGTGTCCCAGTTTTCCCACATCCCCTCCAACAGTTATTATCATTTCCTGTCATTTTAGCCAATGTGACAGGTGTGTAGTGATATGTCAGAGTTGTCTTAATTTGCATTTCTCTGATCAATAGTGACTTGGAGCACCTTTTCATGTGACCAGAGATAGTTTCAATTTCTTCGTCTGAAAATTGTCTGTTCATATCTTTTGACCATTTATCAATTGGAGAATGGCTTGAATTCTTACATATTTGAGTCAATTCTCTATTATTTTAGAAATGAGGCCTTTATCAGAACCTTTGGATGTAAAAATATTTTCCCAGTTTACTGCTACCCTTCTAATCTTGTCTGCATTCATTTTGTTTGTACAAAAGCTTTTTAACTTGATACAGTCAAACTTATCTATTTTGTGATTAATGATGACCTCTAGTTCTTCTTTGGTCACAAATTCCTTCCCCCTCCACAGGTCTGAGAGGTAAACCATCCTACATTGTTCTAATTTGTTTATAATATCGTTCTTTATGCCTAGATCATGAATCCATTTTGACCTTATCTTAGTATATGGTGTTAGGTGTGGGTCAATGCCTAATTTCTTCCATACTAGTTTCCAATTATCCCAGCAGTTTTTGTCAAATAATGAGTTTTTATTCCAAAAACTGGGGTCTTTGGGTTTATCAAATACTAGATTACTATTGTCATTGAGTATTTTGTCCTGTGAACCTAACCTATTCCACTGATCCACTACTCTATTTCTTATCCAGTACCAAATGGTTTTGGTGACCACTGCTTTATAATATAGTTTTAGATCTGGTACAGCTAGGTCACCCTCATTTGCATTTTTTTCATTAATTCCCTTGAAATTCTTGACCTTTTGTTTTTCCAGATGAATTTTGTTGTTATTTTTTCTAGGTCAGTTAAATAATCTCTTGGGAGTTTGATTGGTATAGCACTAGTAAAGTCTTAATAGCCAGCTCTTCAGGAAAAAAAATGAATGCCAGGCATACTTTTAAATTCAATGTTTTATTAATATTTTCTCGATCATTTTCTAAAGTCTAGATCATCACCAAAACACTGAAGCCCTGATTTCTATGGTTTGTCAATTTCTAAGGTGTAAATGCTCCCATCAAAAATTTAACAATTGGTTTGTGGGCTCAAGTTGGCTCCAATACACCCAAAATAATTCCTAATATGCACTCTGACTATGTCATCGCCCCTCCTCAGATATCTGTAAATTGCTCTTTACTCATAACAGGATAAAGTACAAACTACTTAGCCAAACATTCAAGGTTCTTTACTATCTCTTATTAATCTTCCCCCAACCCCCAGTTTTATTCTCCTGCAACTATATTCCAGCATCCAGAAAGCTTTCAGTTCCACAAAACTAAATATCATTCCGTAAATGCTCCTCATCCATTTCTGTGGGTTCACTTGAAATGCCCTTTCTCCCTATCCCTGAGTTTTGAAATTCTCTTCTTTCCAGGGCCAGTTCAAGCGCTACCTCTTCTATGAATCTCCTTCTCTCTTCCCCCACCCCCTTCCTCCTACCTCTTTTCATACAGGTCTTTTCAAAGATCTCTCCTCACCACATTGTATTTGATATATTTATTTATGGGTCTGCCCTATCTCTATAACCTACCTTTCTATTATAAGCTCTCTGATGTGAGTGATAGTGTAATTATGCATCTTTATATCTCCAGTACCACGCACAGTGCCTCATATATACATATACATACATAAAATATAAGCTTAACCAATCAAATTTATTGTTTACTTATGATGATATTGCTAATGTTCAAGAAAAGATTTTTTTTCTCATGTGTGGGAAAGTGGGAGCATTTTGATTTTTTCTAACTAGGAATCAAAAATATAAAGGGGACAAAAAATCATCAGAAGACAAAAGTGTATCATAGGTAGGCTTCAAAGCCCAAATGGACGGGCTTTCAGTTGCTTCCTTCAAACTTTGGCAGCAAACACATAAAAGCATTTTCAGGCAGAAATGGTGAAGTTGATCACTTAAGAAATATTTGTGGCATGAGAACAAACTTTTTTTGAAAATGCAAAGTGCATCCATTGTGATAGCTCCTATAAAAATCAATTAAATAAAACCTCATGAACAAGACCACAAAGCCTATGAATAAAACCTCAACTAACAGTGAAATGTAAGGAATAAAGACAGACCTCTATAGTAAAACCATTACAGAACAGATAGAAAAGATATAAAACAGTCTTACTTGACCACCATATGTGTAAACAAGAAAGGATCAAGGATTTTTTTGGGGGGGAAGATTGGATTTTTTTTTAATTTAAACTCACCAGGACAGTTAACATTATTATTACTATCTGGCCTGACAACAATTACAGATTCACAGAATATGCTTCTAATAACAATACATCTTTAAGTAGCCATGATAGATCTCAGCAAGGTACTCCTTAATGGAAGAATTTTTCTCCTTTACCTTTTAAGCTGTTTTTATTAGAAGCATATTTTTGAGAGCAACAAGACAAGTAAAAAAAGCCTTATTATAAGCTACAAAGCCACAAGATCCTCCAGAAGCCACTAGACACATTTCCTCTTCTCCAACTTTTCAGTCAACACTTGCCTTCAACTTGAGGGATTTTATCTTTGCCTGACTTTAATCTGCACAATACCTTGTACCCTAAGGCACAGCCAATATCAAATCACTTCATTCCAAGTTTAAATATTATGTACTAAATATTTTTTTCATACACTAACACGAGTGTCACTTTGCTCCATATTCAAGAAGCTACTCATACTTTTGGCCAGTAAGTACTGAGTGAAGGATCAGTCCTATAAACTGGTCGAAATGCCTACGAATCCATCTGTCAAAAATTCTTAAGAGTCATTAATGGTTAGACCACAAAATGGAGGAGGTGGGCAAAGGAGACCATAGTTTCCATGAGTGTTTGTCAGAATCAATATTTAGGTTAAGAGTCAAGATAGCAGAATGGTAAGACAAGGGCAGTGAGCTTCCTTCCTTACACCAAACCCCTTCAAATAAATCTAGAAACTTAACAGACCGATCAGAAGATGCAAAGAAAAAAAATTACAAGTGAAGCCTAAGTCAGCACAGGGAGACAGAAACAGAGATCTTCAGACATTGGGGATGGGATGTGGCTAGAAGATTGTCCCATGGAACAGTCCAGCCCAAAGAAAGGCTGTGTATTAAGTTAAGAAATCTCAGATCCTGTGCAGCTTACAGAATGAGGCAGCAGTGGGCAGCTCTATAACTAATTATCCAGATCCCAGTCACAGATCCAGGGTAAACTGAAGAGGAGATTTGTACCTACAGATATTCGAAGAGTCTTAATTTCAGCTTCCATCAAGTTCAAGCGTGGCTTGAGATGAGAAAATGCAAACTCTCTTTTTTCCCCATTTGAAGAGGCCAAGGATGGAGAAGAAGGGAACAAGCATACATTAAGTGGCTACTCTGTTCCAGGCACTATGCTATGTACAAAGTGGGGAATGGGTGTAAAACATTCCATTTAGTGTCAGATTTTATCTTTGTGTTGGTTAATTTTGCTAAACTGCTTTTTTTTCCAAACCCTTTTTAAAAAAAATTCTTTGTTAAAAAAGATGGTTCTTCAATTTGGAGCTTTGCTCAAAAAGTTATCAAACTGTGCATACCCTTTGACCCAGCAGCATTTCTATTGGGCTTATATCCCAAAGAAATCATAAAGGAAGGAAAAGGCCCCACATGTGCAAGAATGTTTGTGGCAGCCGTTTCTGTAGTGGCTAGAAATTGGAAATTGAATAGATGCCCTTCAATTGGAGAATGGCTGAATAAATTATGGTATATGAATATTATGGAATATTATTG